>JAPYYZ010003420.1:0-11625 GCA_030522705.1 Eretmocerus eremicus | reverse complement strand
TGCGGCCGCTCACGCGGCTAACCAGAACCTGGCCCTTCAACGGGCCAGGAACTAGCCGTTCCACTATCCGCAACCCGTGGACGCATCCGGTTGCATGGATAATGCCCGACCCTGAGGGGAGGGACCCGGGGATCCGGGTCCCTAACCTCAAGGTCCCGGATATCTATCCATCTATCTATCTCTCTCTCTATTGTTATTTCTCAATTCCATATCAAATATCAGCACACTATAATTGCTGGTGACTTCAACATAAACTTGTTAGCACAAACATATGCAACCACAAAATTCACTGAATCATATAAATCCCTTCTACTATATCTATCCATTTATCTCTCTCTCTCTCTTCCTCCCTCGCACGGATCGCCGGATGAAGAAACCTTGACTCGTAATACGGTCTTAGCGATGTCAAAAACGCCTCAGCTGCGCCTTCCGAGTCATTTCCGAGCTTCCAGCCGGAATGACTGCTCGTCCCAGCCCTCCTCTCTTCGATGTAGCAATTCTCAACCCCCCCCCCTCTCTAAGAGGCTAAATAAGGGCAGCTCGATCATTGAGTCAGTTACAGCCTTTTTGATCATTCTTGGATGAGACTTTCTTTGTCATGTTCAGGCTCCTGGTTACAGTGACTCATTTCGCCCCACCCTCTCCGCAGCTTACCTCCTCATGATTCACCTCGATGGATGACTGAATAAAGGCAAACTGACCCCCTTATCGTTATCAGCGATCCTGAGATTCCTCAAGTGACACTCCCTGAATCATTCCCACTTTTATTGCAGGAGTGACTTCACCCACTCTTCCCTCCCTTGAACCACCCCCTCGCCCACCCCCTTGTCATACTCTTGAGCTGAGATGAGCCTTACAACGTCCGCTTGAAACTCATCCCGAATTTTTTTCGGAAAACCTCATACTCGCATCCAGCAGATTTTGCAATACTGGCCGTTACTTTCTAGCAGCTACAGCTTACTTCCGTATTGAATAAAAATTCAGTACATAGAACTGAAAATAGTATTCTTGTTGAGACGAATAGATAATGTTTCTTTGTGACCCAAGCAGAATCAATACTCAGTCGCACAATAGAATTACTGCTGCCGCAGAACATTCTCAAACAGATCCTTCATTATTATTGATGGAAGCAGAGCTCTGTAACAATACGAGTATATTCCCATGAAAAATGGACCATATCCTCTCCTCGAATCGTTTACCCAAGAAACTCCGTGCAAAAATGAGTTCTCAGCATCGCGCGTCAGCAAGTGCCACTGATTGCGACGATGCGTCGCGGGCGAATATCAACAAAGCTCGCGTATCCTCTATATTTAGCATTTTCGATGAAAATCATCTCAAAAACGGTGCATATGCGCCCATCGCGCCCATTGACAAAATTGATCAGCGCATCAAAATCTTCGATCTGGTACAATTTCATCAAAATTGACCGTGGGCCACAGACCCATACATTTAGTGCGGGGTCCTCCCATATTCTTTTGCCTCAAGAACGAATTCTGGTTCAAAGGAAATATATCATACCACAATATACTACGATGGAACTAGAAAAAATGATGAGAATAGAATGACAGAAATCGATTATGTAGCTCGAATAAAGAATGAAACTCCATGAACTCTTGAGGAACTAGTCACTGAAAGAAGAATACGAGGATTCAGATATGTGGGTAGATTGAAGGATCGCACCGATGCCGGAAAAAGTTGGGTTGATGTGAAATCTCCAAGAGCATGACGAATAATGAGTCAGAAGGAGTATAAAATATCGAACTTAACTCGTTGATCAATTGCAAAAAACATGGGTAAGGCACTTGCAACGGGCACGATGTTGATGGGTTGCCTGCAAATGAGGCTAGCCATCAGGTTGCTCTGGAATCTCATTAAGGATTGGGGACATTGTGAAAACCAAGCCATACAAATACTCTCGACAGACTACTTTCAAATACAACGGAGAAGATGAGTAGATAAGATCAATCTTCGTTTTCAAATCTCGATTTCCATTCAGAATGGAAACCCCCTATTCTCATGAGACGAATGTATCCACATTCGCGGTTTCAACATTCGCAGCACGTATTCGGAATGCACTAACCGCGAGTGTCGAGGGATTCCTATACTTTCCCCCGGTTATGTAGTTTCTCTGTTCTCTGAATGGGAGAAGATGGAGTAGCTTGAAAGATTTCTCTCTCCATCACAAAAAATTTCCCTCTGGAAGCGAATTTTCTAGCATCATCGCCGATCACGGAGTGTCTGCTAGACCAAATGTATCATCTTGAGCATTTTTGGAAGTATACAAGTGGAGTTTTCAAGACAGAAGAAAACTGCTCTCGAGATATTGCATTTTCTCACACTCCTCGGAGCTAAAATCTTTTCGGGTTTGGATAATCACTCTGAGAACCATAGTGATGACTGATGATACAGCAAGATTTTTTCGTGGGTTCCATTGCGATTTCTCTAGAAAGGCTGACGACTAGTGGGAATATGGTTCTTTTGACGGTGATAGAAGCTGGTTCTCTAGAAGGCATCTTCAGATTGAAACTAATTTCCATACTTGCGATATAAAAGTGATTTGAGTGCAAATTGAGAAGATGTATCAACTGGGATATGCCTTTTCAGGGAATTGTCTCATCAGTAGCGAATGGAATATATAGATAGATGCTTCGACATATACTTTTGCTTAGTATAGTAACGATTCATTCCCTGGAAGTTCCGCTACAGTGGACGTATTCACAATCTCACTTCTGATGTAATCGATTTTTATTTGGTCGAGAGCGGGTTTTCTTGGCATCCTTTTGTTGGCATCACAAGCTCTGTTTGTCGGCTGTGATCGTCTAAGGGTTCTGTCATCGAACAAATCATCCAAAAGATCGCTCGTGAAGGAATATATTGATGCCTTGTTACAGTTCCTGAGAATCTCGCTGGTTCGTTGTGAGGAACTGGAATTCTTGTAGATTGGTCGAGCAGATTTATTCTTGAAGAGTAATTTCAACGTTTCGCCCGTCAATAATTACACGGGCCTCATCAGGGTTCTCAAAAGTCAACACATCAACGGCAATACAGTGATGCGTATCAAGATTGATACATGTCAAACCGCTGCACAAAAGACACACTCATTTTTGAGCTGAAAATATAAGAGTCATGTAGGATTTTGTCAAAAAAAAAAATTGAGGATCTTGCTGAGTTCCCTTGTGCATGCCAAGTTGTCGCTGACTGTCATCCTAGCGAATGATGTTCTCTCATGGGTTGAAGAAGAAACTCGTGCATTAATATAGTGGATATGATCAAGTGCAATCACAATATATTCATAAAACTCAAAAATCGTACAAATAACCCCAAAATTAAGGTCTTCTTCTCTTTTGCACATCTTGACGTTTGAATTGCATGATAATTCCACCTCGAAACCCTAGAAGTAATGAACGGTTTGTTCCTGCATGTCATCAAGAGTGATATCCTTTGAAGATCAGGAAGATCTCGGGAGGCCTCATGCGCAAGGAATTTTTCGAGTACTCGAAGCTTTTCTCTCTACTAAATGATGAGAAAACTCCTTCGAGCGACTCTGTAGGATACTTACGGTCTATAATGATGATGATTATCCTTTGTTCTTTGCATCATCAACCAATTCAACCGATCTTGAAGCCCAGAAACATGATTGGGATCTAAAGTGGCTCCACTGAGTGGCAACCACTTCCAAATGTATTTTTCATTATTTTTGAACCTACTCTCCCCGTAAGAATTGTTCGCACCCATCACATCAATTGTATCGACTATTTTTATGGTTATCCATGATAATGGACGGGAGATGACTGCAGTATGACCTTGCATAACGAACTCACCTCTTTTGCTAGCTCCGGTTTCTTGACCCTCCTTGCCTCCTTCATTCCCTCCTCCTCATCAACAAACTCGTTATTATCTTCTTCTCGATCCTTAGATTCCCTTTTCTCCTCTTTTCCCGTATATCTTGCCGAGGTTACTTGATATTGCTCTACAATCTCTTCGAGATCAGATTTGGTATGGACTCCTTCTTGTGTATCTTTGCCTTGAAAGATTTGACTCCCCTTCTTTTTCCGTCTTCCTTCCTTTGAATGATCCCGTCATTATGTTGTCGTTGAACATTAGATTCTCTTTTTTCCCTCCCAACCGTATCTCTTACTAACTCATCTTGTGATTCTTCTAAAATCTCTCCATAATCTTGTTCGTTATCAAAATGTTCCTTATTATGTGTCCTCGAGTCTTCGACTCGCCCTCGTGTACTCTTCTTTTAATCAAGGATTCCGTTGCCTTTCTGCTTCTGATCATCAGACATCTTCCTCTCCTTTTTCTCTTTCCTCCCGGCTGTCGAGTCACACTAAGGACATTCTGTTTCCTCATCAGTCACGTCATCAGGTTGTTGTAGAGTATATCTCAATTCCGAATCTTCGACTCTCACTCTCTTTTCCTGCTTCTTTTGCTCAAAGATGTCACTATCTCCCCGATCTTGGGTACAAACTCCCCCTTTTTCCTCTTTTTCTCCTTCATTGCTGCTGTTGAGTCGTCTTGTTGATAATCTACTATCTCTTGAGAGTCAGTCACGTCGTCGTATTGTTATGGAGATTTGCTTTTCTCTCTCTCCCTCTTCTCGCAATGTTCCTCAAGCTTTTTATCAATGCTCTCGTCTCTAATCGCCTCATAATGTGATTCAGATTGATCCTTGGACGAGATGTTTCCCAATTCGGTTCTTGCTCGGTTCCAAGTCTACCAATCTCACGTCTTTCATGCCTCTTCTCAGAACAGGACGAAGCTTCTATCCCACTCACATCCTCTCCTCCGTCCCCTCCCATGCCCATCACAGGTTCTTCGTCTTGATAATAATTTCTTTGGTATGAATATATATTTCTCCTGGAGCTTCCTCTTCACCTTCTTCTGCATCTTCTCTTATCAGGTTCTCTGCTCTTCCCCTTTCAAGAAGTTCCTCCTCTCTTCCCCTCTTTTTCTGTCCCTTGGTGTTACGACCTGTTCCTGTCTGTAACGAATACTTTCGTTGATCGAGATCCATTACATCGGTGCTGGGTGCGAATTTCTTCGATGACGAGCATGAATCAAACGACCGTGACGAATGAATTGCCGCTCTCAAAAGAGGGTTTGAGGTGACAGGAATGTACTCATTCGGTTAACTTTTTCGATTGCTCTGAAGCAATGTGCGAGGGTCTTTGGCGGAATTTGTTGGACCGTTTCCGAGAAAAATCCATTCACCGCGTAAAGAGGTACTTGACTGGAATTGTTTCTTGAATATGCTTCCATGGCGTATCTTTTGCATGGCTACTCATCCTCTCAACATTTTTGAATTGGAAATAATTTTGTCGTGTGTCATGACGAAGATGATCATGTCGATCAGGTTTCTTGTCATGGTCTTGATCATGATATTGGATTTCTTCAATCACGAATTTACGGTATGGAAGTTTGTCAAATTGCTTGTCATATCTTTCTGTTCTCGATTCTGTAATGAACTCCCGGAATTCGAGGAAGACCGGGTATGTCATGATGTTTGTCATGTTGCTTGTTCTAACCTTCTGTCGTAGATTCTATCATGATATCCGAATTTGGAAGGGGTATCAGGTTTCTTATTACGTTCGTTATGATCTTCTCGTCATCAATTTTCTCATGAATTCTTGGTTGTCATGATGCTTGTTATTAGTTTCTGTCGTCAATTTTGCCATAAACTTTTGAATGTCGAGGGGATATTGGGATTCTGGCGACAAGCGTCATAACGTCCCCCCTCCCCTCTCTCAAAATCAAAACTTTCACCAGTAAATGCCGTCAGGAGGTTATGACAAGTATCATGAGGGATGTCATATCGACAAACCCGGTACTTCTATAGAATCTGAAAATTCATGACAATATCAATGATCAAGTATCATAACAAACGTCAGGACGGACCCGTTAGCCTCGCAGATCCTATAAATCTATTACATGGTTATGACAAACGTCATGACGGACTCGGTACCCTGTTTGAGCCCGAAAATTCATGACAAAATCGAAGACAAAAAGACATGACAAGCATCAAAACAAACATAATGGCAAACCGTTCACGCTCAAAAACCAGAAATTCATGACAAAGTCCTGACAAGGAGTCATGGGAAGCATCATGACAAGCGTCTTCCCCGAAGATCCAGAAATTCACACAACTTCGACGACAAAAGTTCAAGACAGGCGTCATGACAAACGCAATGGGAAACTTCTATGCCGAGCGTTTCTCATGAATTTTGATCATGAAGGGCTGATATCGTGATCAAGACCATGACAAAACATCCTCATCTCATTTTTCGGCATGTCCATAACAAAATTATTTTCATAGAACATACTATTCAGAAAAGTGTCGATAAAGCAGCACAACGCCCCGAGACAGTCGTTATCTGAATGATACGGAGCCGATGTATTTGAATAATGAATATAATATCATCAAGTCTCACGTTGAGGGGACTCACGCACTATTCGGTTGAGGAATCATCTTATTTGAAAATCTCTGAGGGTCCCCTTGAACAGAGATATTATTGAAATCTTTTACAATATCATATGAAGAATTAGAAAATTTGGGGAATGTCCAAAAGTCAGAACGAGATCCAGAAGATAGCTCATGTTGAAACCAAAACCGGACTTCACAATTGTATTCTACAGGAAATTCATCCTATGATAATACGCGGACACTGGTCTCTCTCGCGTGGCATTTTACGTATTTGCTGTTATCGATGCTAGTTTTGAGTCGATTTAATCTAATTTAATCTAATCACTTCATAGCACAAGAATCTTGCCCCTGTAGGATGAGCATGCCGTGATACACCTGTGCTGGAATAATAATCTCGCGGGTTATCGATGACAGAGATCACTGCTCGAATTGATATTCGTGAATTGTTCTAGTGCGAACGGTCTGCTGCGACCTCGCGTATTAAAGCACGACATAAGGAGCTAATTCGCGGCGATCGGAGTCTCGTAGATGTCCTTCTGGAAAGAACCCCACCATGAATATGGGGATTTTCGGTTTGAGCAGATATTGTTCGAATGGGAATCAAACGATAGAGCTCAACGAGCTGATCAAAAGTTCTTCGAGGCGTTGAGTCTGAGATGTTCACGTTTTTGAGTTATTTCTTCTCAAGGTCGCAGATGCGTACGAGCAAAGTGGTATTATGAGACGACCGAATAATAACAAAATTTGAATCATAAAGATAATTGAATTCCTCACTTCGCGGTTACTTATCTCGGCCAGATAGAGCTGATGTGACGTTTGAGAATTACAATTAGATCGGATTATTTGGAGAGAGATGACTTTCGAAGTTGAGAAGTTATTAGTTAGACCTTGAGAAGTTATTACTTTCATTCATTCTGCAGCTTTGGTATTATGGGAATATTAGACTACAGTGCAGGAGGAGCAAGCATCCCGATGCGAATAAAATCACTGTTTAAATGATTCTATAGCTTCTTGTTGCACAAGACACTCCAAGAATACCTCAAATCAAATCAGTTTCTACTATTTGAGAACGGGAGTACGTGATTCTCTCCCGATCGGACGAGCAGGACCCACAATTCATTCAATCTTGTCCTTGTGGTGAGATATACGTTAGAATCATGAGGGTGAGTGTAAAGCATGAACTTTTCTTCAGTAGGTACATATTTCAACTGCTTTGCTCTCTCTGTGGTCGCTCCTTTTGCTCTCTTCAAATAGGTCCAATAAACGCCTTGAGTCTCATGAATCATATGATTCAAATTCACCACTCTATTGCGTAGGCGTTCGCGGAACACAGTGCCAGCATCTCAGCAGAATCTCGAAGCTTGGAAATCAATGCGAATTGACGGTTGGTATCTCATATCATGTATAAGATGATTGATGGACATGAAGATACCCAAGATCAATGCTGAAGCTGCAGAGTGATTGGGAATAGTAATACTATACCTCCTCAAATGATTCGATCCTGAGATAGTCATCAAAACAGGATTCCATTTCTTGCGCGAGGGTGGCGACAATCTAGATTAGGTTCATCGTGAAGCGAGTTCGAACATTTGTTATTTCCGGTCGACTCATGATCGCACTTCGCTCGCACGCGTCAGCGACTTTGAGGAAAAGTAACTCAGAAAACATCAATTTTTCGAGTCTGGGGAAACTTCTGATCGGCTCGCTGAGCTTTATCGTTTGACTACCGTTTGAGCAAGATCCGCTCGAACTCAAAATCCCCTTATTTATGGTGGGGTTCTCAGCTTGATTCAATCTCATCCTGTGTAGTTCAATACGGAGCTTTTTATTATTTGTGTAGCTTATCACCAATGAAACAGAGATGAGAGGTCCCAGCTGAAAAAGATGTTATAGCCACTGATGTGTTCATCTACATCTCAATCTTTAAATATCTTGGAATGGATCTGGAGAAGCTCAGCTACTCCTCATTCATAGAATGAAACCACGAGGATCACTCGAATGATATTCGGCAGCATGAGTCATCTCTACGAGTTGTTCTGTTATACTCGTCGACAGCTCTTTTGGTCATCTGTAGACTTTACACGGCTCTAGCCGTCACATTGAAGTTCTGAATGAATTGTTCTTCTGCGTTCTGACGTAACTCATAATATGATTGATGCTATGTATCGTTTCTGTATCAAAAAGGTAACAGTGTGAACACACCCAGCGAAACTATTGATTTTAGTGAATTACTGGGTTCCTCCAATGAAAAAACTCACTCAGTGTGTGCATGGTTCAGACCAAAACAAGCATCCGAATGAGGTCCACTCCGGCCCATTCTATTCTTTTGCAACCTTTCCAAGGATTGAGTGTTCAAGGTCATGTCAGAGTCACACAGTCGCCGCATAGATAGTAATTCCTACTGTTTCCGAATCTTTTAGTTACTTGGGACAGAACAGAAGTTGGCAAAGATTCTATACACTCGAATCTACAATCGTCTTCTCCTTCCATGCTCCAAATCGATCAGATGTCCAAAAAAAATGGGTAAGCATGAGCATTATACATGGCGCAATAATACGCGTACGTTCATATCGGACTTAACGTTCTCCGGGTGTTCTCAGAGGAATCTAGGAACGCATTCCGTGCGGCGGACCTTTCATGGCTCCGATATGGCCTTAAGTGGTTTGATTCCGTGCAGTGGGGAAGGTTGAGTTCGAGTAGAGTGTCGAAATCAAGTGTTTTCGGAAAAGACCTCTACTTTTTTCTTTGAAAAACTCATATAAAAGTGTAAAGTCAAAGACCCAATTATGTGGACCATGCGCCAATCATGAATCACCATCAGGAAATCGTCATTCCCTTACATTTTCATCGAAATTAGATAGTGAGGGAGATATTAATCAATTATTCGGACCATCCTCGAAGTCGAGAAGATAGGAACCTCATGGATTGCTTTTGATTGGGGAGAAAGTGTGACAGGCAATGCCATTGCACATTTGTGCAATTGCATTCCCGTCGGCCCGGTCAGCAACAGTCCGCGCGATGCGCCTCCAAAAGGCGCGCATCGCGCGATCACGTTTTGCCGACCTTTGCACCTTTCGGCCCGGTCGGCGACGGACCGCGCGATGCGCCTCCAAAAGGCGCGCATTGCGCGATCACTTCTTGCCGATTTGTGCATTTTTCGGGCCCGAGGCGCGAGGCGTCGAGGATATATGAGCCCGACGCGCGCGCGGCTCGGGACCGCTCGACAACCAATTCATTCACTTGTCTCACCTCAAGTCACGTCACATTTACTCATACACACATCCATTGAACATAGTACCGAGTTTAAACTACCTCGGCCTGGTTATTTTCGTCCTCGAGCTCTTTCTGCCTCGGCAGAACCCCGTTACAGTGGTGCTAGGTGTGTACGAGAAAAGAAAACGAGCCAACAGGCGGACCTTTACCCGCCAGTCAACCAGAACATGTGAGGGAGAGACCAGCCCAGCTGTCGGCGCCAAAGACGGGACAAGGAAGCCACATCAACGCACCGCAGCAACACCGAAGAGAAATCACTGCAAGCAACTAACTTGATGATAGCCGCCCTCGCAGTCGTCGTATCACTCTGCCAGGCAGCCAGCCAGTGCGTTGCTAATAACCCCAGCCCTATCGCAAGAATAATACTCTCATACCCTCGCCAACGCGTCCTCTTGAGACATACTCAAAATGTCAAAGGAAAATACGACAGTCAAAAGTTCTAAGCTTGGATCTGCTTTTAATAGATCATATAAGCGTTATCGGTCAGAACCGCATAAAAGGAAGATGATAGAGGACGCGAGGCTACAAGGAAACCGCAGTCCCTCCGTACGTACAGATCGGAGCAATCGTTTTAACGCTTCCGCGCCCACACTTCCATTCAAGAGTGATGCCGGGAGTTCTTCGCGAGAGTCAGTTACAACTGATTACCCGTCCGATATTCAAACAAAGCCGCACACAAACACGGAATTCACAGCGCAAAATCAGACGGATTCAAGGGATCCGGTCATGAACGGATGGCGAGGATTCGGGGGAAGACAGAACTTCCGCAATCCGATGATTCAAGAGCAAATCGCGGAACTACGGTTCGCCATGAGTCAAATAGTTCAAAGGTTGGATGCACAGTCAGCCCAGCCAGCCCCACTAACCACGACAAAACCCACTCAACAAACTGCGCCTCGAACAAACGGACAATCTGCAATACGACCGAACACGATCCAATCCCACGAAATCAATCCGAGTAATCCCAATCCTCACTCCACCCAGACCCAAAGAACTCACTCCCAAGTACAATCCGATCCACTGGAACCTCGCGCATTTTCCAACTTTCCAGTCTCAGATCTCACAACAAATCTCCACCCTACCCAACATATCCTCAACAGACAGTCACATCACAACGTATCACACATACCAACGACCCCCAACACCCCTCATTTTACACATAATAGACTGACAAGTACATCATTTCCAAACCTAACACGAACACCATAACATCAATTCCTGACAACTCCTAACCCTTCCCAATTCACACTATACGGACAGCCGCAAGGACACACATCTTACACGGTACAGCCTCTTTTCACTACGCAACCAACGCGAACACCAGATCTCTACACAATACAAAACGAATCACAGTCACACAATAATCACTCCGGGCTACACACACCACAACCACAGTCGAGCCTAGCCACTCAAACATCGCAAATTGCGAGACGGAAAAATATTGATATGCAAAGTTTAAAAGCATTACCGAAATTTGATGGGTCACCGTTGGAACTCAAGTCTTTTTGTAGTGGGGCTCGCGCGCTTATAGGGTCGGAGGATTTGGATGAACGGGAAAGCTTACGGACAAGGCGAAGATAGATTTCGGTCATAAGTTGTTTGAATATAAATCGGTCGAGGAGTTTCTGTCGGCCGTGATGGGAAAGTACTGCCTCACGGATTCAGTAGAGAATATTCTGTTCGAGATGAGTACCGTCGCGACGCGCGCCAATGAATCACCGGAAGATTTAGGTAGACGGGTCCAGATGCTTTGAGATTAGTACAACATCATGATCAGTCTAACACCCGATAGCTCAGAGGCCGAGAAATATCTCCGGAAACGCGATGCCGCACAGTGGGAGATTTGCATTTTTTTTGTGTCAAAAGTTAGCAACTCCAGTTCTAGACGAGTTATCGACATGATTCAAAATGGATATGACAGCTGG
>JAPYYZ010003419.1:0-12651 GCA_030522705.1 Eretmocerus eremicus | reverse complement strand
AGTGATCGAGTCCAAATTCAAATCGGACATGCATTATCAAAAATTCCAATCATTATGAGTTGTCAAAAACTCAAATCAGAGTCAAAATCATCTGAAGAAAAAGTCAATGATAAGCAGCCGAGAAATCTCGCGCAGCTGCAATCCAACATGAGACTGATGGATAGTCGGTTCCGCCTGAGTCAGCAAAGCTGCACTTCGAGCCTCATCTAAGTTTGAGAAGGCGTGGTTCAAGGCACATGACAAGGTTGTCAATTCAATACGATTACAATTCTCACTATAACCATCATTAATATTATTATCATTCCTTTTTATATCAATCCTAGCGTCATCATCATTGGGGGATTTGGAATATGAATTTGAATTTTGGGAAAATCAACTACAGCGTCATATGGAATCTTGCACTAAGAAACTATGAACTTTCACTAATATACTGATTATTTGAGACGAAAAAATCAAGAGATATGTTATTGACCATCTCATACTTCCATTCTGATGAATTATATAATCAAATCAGAAGTTGTCAACGACAGTATCTATACATGTTATCATTAGAATTAAGAGAATGAAGTATGTAAGAATGAAACACTTATGAACGAGAGAGAGATCGTGATAGGAAATGTAAACGCGACCCGCACAGACATACGACACTCTCGATCGTTCATCGCATACCACACGCGTACACGCACTCGCTCGCGCGAGCACCGCAAAGAGAAACAGCCACACAAGGTCAAGGCCATCGATTGTATGTAACATAGGTGGATCAGCTGCATCGAGAGATGCAGGGCTCCGGCCAGGGACGCATGTGACATCGGTGGTCTAGGACCCCCGCGCCCCACCTCGTCATATGACGATCCATCGGAGACGGCACGGCGGGCCACGCTACATCCGTGCGCCGCGCGCCGGCCGTCACGGTGCATCGTCAGCGATCCTGGCGGATAGCTGCACCTTCCCCTCAGGTACTATTTTGCGCAACGCGGTCCATCGCTCCTCTGACGAGCCGCGCCGCGGGCATTACCGCTCAGCCAACTCTCTCCCCCTCTCTCTCTCTCTCTCTCTCTCTCTCTCTCTCTCTCTCTCTCTCTCTCTCTCTCTCTCTCTCTCTCTCTCTCTCTCTCTCTCTCTCTCGAGTCTCTTACGTCCATAAAGTCATTGTTCACTCCTGAATCACGCGTGTTCCTTCTGGAGATATAACCTCCCCACGTAACACTGTTCTTCGTATTTTTGGATACCGATAGAGAAGAAATATCATACTTTTGTAGTGAGCAAAAATTGGAAATATGACACTCGCGCGATCAAAAAGGCAAGAGTCAAAATATACTCGATAGAAAAGAGCGAAACCACGGTCAACTGTGAGTTTGATGATTCTCTATAACTCCTCAAAATTCCAAGAGGATCGGCCGTACCGTTCAAAAGTTATCGAGAATGATGGAACACAACACACACAGACACGGGGGAAAGGCCGGAGAGAATGCTATAAAGTAATCTCATGGAAGGCAGTGGGTAAAATGTGTGACGTACAGTTGATAGATCTTGGCAAGAGGAACAAGGAGAGCTTTGTTTCATATGGCTAAGAGGTGTAATGGAGGAGAAATAGGGATTAGAAGTACCAGATGAGCAAGATTTTCGTTGTCACGAATACAAAGCTTTCTCTTTGAGAAAGCAAAAAGGGTAATAGATTTGAGAGTAGATCAGTCGAATCTGAGTTTCGAGATGGATTGGAAGGAAATAGATTCTCCATTCATGATATGAGCAAAACGGCTGATGAATGAGTCAATTGTTGCTTTATTATGATGATGTTCATATGGCTAGTTTGCCATTTCCTTCAGATTTGAAATAATGAGAATGTCAAGAAATAGATGTATGTCTTCTTACACAGGTGTCACACATCTGAAAAAATCATAAAATTGCACCCAAACGAATCTCTAACTCTTCCTGCATATGGTGTAATTGGGAACTAATTGACCGAGCTCTGACTTCATAATCATTACTCTCCTGAATTGGACCAAGAGATGTCACTTTATACGTATTGACTGATCGATCTATCAATATGTCGATATGTCCAGACCACAAAAACCGATCTAATGTGTGATTATAATTTGTACCTTCCATGTGTTACCTTTGTGATGATAGTTTTATCAATCTCCAGAGTATGAACTTTCGATTTGAGAGAGTGAAAGCACCTGATTACTGACGTCGGTTGGAAAGCATGATCATACAAAACATCTCCTATTTATTATTTTTACGTTGCACATTTAAAATGTTTGCAGGACAGTGTGTGTGTGTGTGTGTGTGTGTGTGTGTGTGTGTGTGTGAAATTGACCTCTCAAAATGTGTGTTTGACTGGAGCCTTTCATGGATTGATAAGTAGTCCAGGTGGGGTTGGACTAAGGTCTCAACCAGTCGCATTTGGAGTCTCGGTAGTGCATTCCCGAATAAACCGCAAACTGTAGGGGGCTTTGTTGACTTTCTTCGTTACTTGGTTAATGTTCGGTTTCCACGTAAGTTCACCGTCAATTGTCACACCGAGACTCACGACCGTATCACTGAATGGTACGAACACCCCTTCCTGGATCTCAACCCCTGGCAAGCCCATCCTCTGCGAATCCCTCTCGTTCCTTTCGGAAGTAAAGAAGATTGTTTTGGTCTTGCCAGCGTTGAGACGCAAGCCGGAGCTCTCAGCCCACTCAGCAACAAGTCGACCTATCTCTCCCAGCCGAGCGATTCCCTCTCTGATCTTCTTCTTCCCAACTTGTAGATAAATTTGGAGGTCATCCGCGTAAAAACGATGATTTACCGACTTTCCGTCCAGCAACTCAGGCAAATCTCTCTCTCTCTCCCTCTCTCTCTCTCTCTCTCTCTCTCTCTCTCTCTCTCTCTCTCTCTCTCTCTCTCTCTCTCTCTCTCTCTCTCTCTATTTTGGACGCTCTGGACCAGAATAGAAACATCTGGAAGGGAATGCGTAACCTCGGTCTCTGGCCCAAGAGCGAAGAGAGGGAACTTCATGGATTCACACTGTATGAGTTGAACGCTCACTTTGCGGGGATCTCCGTCTCGCTTCACAAAAATATTGAAGAAGCAATGGGCAGGATGAATTCGGCCTAAAAGGAGGGCTTCAAGTTCGAGCTTACGAATTTCAATGGAGTCTTCCTTGCCATCGAACATTTTTCACCTCACAGGCCCGCGGGGCGGACGGGGTCCCTCAAAGCGTGATCGCGAAGGCTCTCCCAGCAATATGTGATCTCATTGTACATATTCTCTCTTTCGCCACCCTTTACGACACCCTTCCTAAGGCTTGGGAGCCAGCACAGCTGATCGCATTGGGAAAGACTGCAGCTTCATCAGGGGTCTCGGATCTCCGTCCTATTACGCTTCTGTGCTCCCTCTCCAAGGTTCTGGAGAAGACCGCTCACGGCCCAATCACGTAGCCTTCCAGGAATCCGAACTCACTCGATCGCTTCCAAACTGGTTTCAAGTAACATCTCAGTACCCAGACGGCTCTTCTGAAGTTGACCGATGACATCAGAGTGGCAATTGACGGAGAAAGGATCACCCTGCTACGATTGTTCTACTTCGGCAAGGCGTTTCACACAATTCCATCATCCAAGCTGCTGAGTAAGCTTCAAGACCTTGGTTTCTGGAGAACGGCTCTACTCCAGATCAAATCATTCTCAAAAAATGGTAACTGATCGGCTCACAACCAATCTGGTTGTTCCACAGTGTTCCGTTCTCGGGCTATCCCTTTCCAGCTTGTACGTTAATGATTTGACTCAACTGCTGGACGGGAAGTCGGTAAACCATCGTTTTTACGCGGACGACCTCCAAATCTATCTCCAAGTTGAGGAGAAAAACATCAAGGAAGAAATCGCTCGGCTAGGCGGAATAGGACGACTTGCTGCTGGGTGGGCTGAGAGCTCCGGCCTGCGGCTCAACGCTGGCGAAACCGAAGCGACTTTTTTCAGTTCCGAAAGGAACGTGAGAGACCTGCGAAAAATGGACTCGCCAGGGGTTGATATGCAGGACGGTGTGTTCGTCCTATTCAGTGACACGGTCGCGAGTCTCGATGTGACATTAGACAGTGAACTCACATGGAAAGCGCACATTGATCAAATCACGACGAAAGTCAACTGGGCCCTGTATGGTTTGCGGTTCATTAGAGCCTGCACCACTGAGACTCACAAAACGACTAGTCGAGACCTAAGTCCAACCTCATCTGGACTATTGCGCGTTCGTGTACCTTGACGCCACTGACGAGCTGATGATGCGGGTACAGCGACTGAGCAATTCATGTGTGAGATACATATCTGGTGCAAGGAGAGACGAGCACATTGACCAGTACAGGGAGCGCTCGGGTTGGTTGCGTACTGATTTGTGGCGGATGTACTTCGCGCAGCCCCTTTGATGTAAAAGGTCGTGCAAATGGATGAGCCGAGCGACCTGGCTGCAATGTTCCCCAGGTATCAATCTGAGCGCCCCCAGCGGCATTGAGTTAGAAGGCAGGAACTCAAAGTTCCGAAAATGAGAATTATGTTGTAAAGAAGCAGTATGTGACTCTTTCCTGTCACAACCTTCACGAACGATTGATGGGGTCAACGAAAATTTTTTCAGGCTTTAAGGGCACCACTTCTCGATATGTTATTTGCAAGTGAACCACTGTCTTTCTTCAACCGTGATAATTGATTTGAGCCCTCACACTCCTTCCATCTCCAGTCACGTAAAATGACTAGTCACATATGTGATAGCTATAAATCCTTGACCAAATGATCTTGACGTCGCAATTAATATATCCATATACCGGAATAATTGATCGAACTTTCGCCATGGTGCAAATGAAAGGACATCTCTCTCCTTATTTTTTTTATTATTTTTTTTCAGAGAGGTGGGAAACGCTGTTATGCTTTGCCGAATGGCCGGCCATTCGGGGATATCGGACTCCCGGGTCTTACGGTTTATCGATTGAAAAACCTCCTCTCCGACTCACCATCCCGGCGGAGTACTACTATCTAGTCTCACTTCCCGCTGGATGGTTCGTCCCGCGCATCAGTGCGCTCTCTCAGTCGCCCGTCTCGTTTGTGTCACGTCTGTCGTCTGTCTCTTCTGACATCGTCCTCCTTGGCGTCCTCCTCGGGTTCGGTCAAGCGTTTGCTTGGCGCCTCAGGTCTCTCTCCCTCCCCTCCTTGCGAGTCATTGCGAGCTCGATGTAGCTCGCAATGTCGTTCCAAGATTCTTGGTTCCGGAGCATGGTGCTGATTAAGTTCTCCGGTGTGAGGGTAAAACCGGCTGCTCTCTCTAAGTTGCTGCGTTCGGCGCTCGTATCACTGCACGCGAAAATCGCATGCTCTGCGTCATCCCAGTCATAGCCGCACATCTGGCATCCAAACTGCCCTCCTGGGTATGCTAGAAGACACCCGATCCGCTATCGACTGGCGTATGCTCACGATTCTGATTTCTTTTGACTTTTTAAAAGCCTTCGGTACCCTGTCCCATTTCAGACTCCTCATCAAATTGAGAAAACTAGGTTGCAGTGATCGCGTCATACGCTGGTCCGCAAGGTATCTCAGCGACCGCACACAAGCCGTTCGCCTCGAAGATGGAACACATGAGTCTTGGCTCTCAGTTGTGACGGGAATACTCCAGGGGAAAGTTTTAGGCCCTCTCTTTCTTGATATTGATCAACGATCTCCTTGAGGCGCTACACCGGCCCCCATGCGCGATTTCTGCTAATGATTCTAACATCTACCTACATTGTCTCCCTTCAGAACTGAATCATGCTATTACCTTGATAACTCTTGATGCACAAGCCGTTGCTGCTTGGGCAACTAAGAATGGCCTGAAGCTGAATCCCTCCAAGACCCAAGCTATGATACTTGGGAGCACTCTGTACTCAACTTCTATGAACTTCACTCAACTCTCACGCTTGAGAGTGATGGATGTTGACGGCCCATGTTCGAATCACATCAAGAGCCTCGGACTACTCATCGAATCTTCCCTGAACTGGAATATGGAAATCATTCAGATCTCACGTAGAGTCCATGGTTCTTGATAATCACTGAGGATGGTAGCACGCAACCTCTCCAAGCCTCTACGTCAGCAATTCACGTGCAGCCTGGTTCTCTCTCTCACTTCGATTACGGAGTGGCTGTCCTAACCGGATTGAACAAAACCCAGAAATTGAAACTGCACCGACTCCATAACGCATGTGTTGGATTCGTTTGGAAAACCATACCCTACGCGGCACACGTCACCCCTCACCGCATAAATCTGGGCTGGCTATCAGCCGACTCACGCCGAAAATATCTCATTGTCTCACTAGCTGTGGCCATCTTGAAGTTCAAGACACCCGAGTTTCTCCTGTCCAATCCCTCTCTTACATCTAAGACCGTAGGGCTGAGACAATCCGATAGACATGATAGAAACCTCTTGAGATACCGTGCTCTGCATACCGGAGCGTTGAATCAACCATTCACCATCGCCTCTCCACGGTTTCTAAACAAACTCTCTCCGCTGGACCTCTCTCTCAGCCATGAAAGCCTCAAACAACTCTTACGGACAATCCTTATCACCCGTGATCATAGTGACTGGTTCAAGAGCGCTTCTCGAGGGAAGCGAACAGCCGTTCCTCCCGCTCTGCAGTCTTACTTGCTAGTTCTTTCTTAGACATTTTATTCAGATATTCTTCTAGGGTAGCTCCCCAACGCATTACGTTCTTGCCTATAACTTATATCATATTGACTGTATGTATCGTGAATTGGTTATTTTCAATCTTTCTGAATTGTGAAGTACCTCGAAGAATCATGCACATTTCGTATATAATCCTACTACTCATCTCAAGTATTTGTTTATGGAATTATACAATTTTTCCTATTTTGTTCTGCACATGTATCTCCTCATTCGACAAATGGGGTTATACCCCCCGTCCGAAATAAATCTGATCAATCAATCAATCAATCAATCAATCAATCAATCATTCAATCAATCACTCTCTCCCTCTCTCTTTTTCTCTCTTGTATATAGAGAGGTGAAAAACGCTGTTATACTTTGCCGAATCGCCGGCCATTCGGGGATGTCGGACTTCCTGGTCTTACGGACTACCGACTTGAAAAAACCGCCTCTCCGACTTACCATTCCGCCAAACCCACTCCCCGCCGAATGGTTTGTCCCGCGCATCGGTGCGCTCTCTCAGTTGCCCGTCTCGTTTCGTGGCGTCACGTCTGTTGTTTGTCACTTCTTACTTCGTTCTCCTTGGCGTCCTCCTCGGGTTCGGTCAAGCGTTGGCTTGGCGCCTCAGGTCTCTCTCCCTTCCCGCCTTGCGAGTCATTGCGAGCTTGATGTAGCTAGCAATGTCGTTCCATGATTCCTGGTTCCGGAGCACGGTGCTGACCAAGTTCTCCGGTGTGAGGGCAACCCG
The DNA here is from genome assembly GCA_030522705.1 of Eretmocerus eremicus. Classification (NCBI taxonomy): domain Eukaryota; kingdom Metazoa; phylum Arthropoda; class Insecta; order Hymenoptera; family Aphelinidae; genus Eretmocerus; species Eretmocerus eremicus. The sequence goes on along the minus strand of JAPYYZ010003419.1, from coordinate 5,246 downwards.
GGCTGCTCTCTCTAAGTTGCTGCGTTCTACGCTCGTATCACTGCACGCAGTGATCGCATGCTCTGCGTCGTCCCAGTCATAGCCACACATTATGCTTCTGGGGTTTCACGCCTCTTGAACCTTGTGAAATTCCACCCCAGAGCTCCCTTGGTTAGTCAGGGCTTGGTTGATTCAGAAGTTGAGCTCTCCGTGTGCCCGGTCGACTCAATTGGCTATTCCGGGGATCAGACTATGCGTCCGCTTCTCCTGTCCGTTGGGCAAATCCCATTCAATTTGCCATTCCATGAGCGTCTTGGCTCTCTCGCGTTTCCTTAGCGCAGCTTCGTGGGCCGGAGTGAGCCCGCTTCCCAGTTTGAGCAGCTCTTCTCTGCTTGTCCAGAGCCTCACTCGCTCGCAGACGAGCAGGCGGACGGGGTTGACCTCGCCAAGACGCAAGCTGCGTCTCTCGAGACTGTTCGGTATGCGCTGATTGTGCGCAGCGCCGCCCTCTGTTGGACTGGGCCCATATGCTTGTCAATGAGCGAGCCTCGTGCGACCCGACCCCAAATGGCTGCTCCGTAGAGGATTATGGAGAGGCTGACGGTGTTGAGGAGCTCTCCTCGTTGCGGTCGCGGGCCGGTGATGTTCGGCATCAACCGCTGTAGGGCGGCGCCCGTCTTCTCTGCTTTGAGCGAGCCTCTTGGACGTGTCTCTTGTACGTCCTGCCGTTGTCAAGCCATACACCGAGGTATTTAACTGCGTTCTCAATTGGGTTGTCCTGCCCGTCTATGAGGAATGTTGGAGTTTTGTAGACCCTCCTCCTGGTGGCTACAATCGCTTCGAATTTCGGGATGGCCAGTTCCAAGAATCTGTGGGCCATTGCCGCCCGGACCAACTTCAGTGACTCGTTCGCTGTAGTTTGGAGCGCCATTGAGTCGGCAGCTACGACTACGAGGGCGATATCATCCGCGAAGCCAAACAGTGTCGCGACCTCAGGGAGGTCGAGGTTCAGGACTCCGTCGTACTGGGCGTTCCAGTCGGAGGGTCCCGATACCGATCCTTGAGCTACACCGGCTGACAGCTCGATCTCTTTCCTCCCTCTATCCGTGTCGAAAACCACTCTCCTGTCGCGGAAGTACTCGCTGACGACAGCTAAGAGGTATCCCGGTACTCGCCTGCTGAGTGCTTCGTACGTACGTTCCAAGCTGGCAGAGTTGAATGCGTTCTTCACTTGTAGCAGTATGGCGGCGCAGAAGCCGCGCGGATACGGCCGCATATTTGCCGCTTTCTCAATCGCGTTCTGCACGACTTCTACTGCGTGAAGCGTGCTGAGGCCCTTCTGGAAGCCGAACTGCATTGGTGCCATCCCTCCTGTTTCTTCCTAAGCGGCGTCGAGTCTGTTGAGGACCATCCGCTCGTAGAGTTCTCCAAGGTTGCCAAGCATGCCGAGTGGTCTCGGTGACGACGTGGTCATCGGGTCTCTCCCCTTGCCTCTTGAGATGAGAGACAGTTTCTGCCGCTTCTATGGAGCCGGGAGAGCTCCAGCCTGCAGGCACTTATTGAAAAGAGCGAGAATCATCTCCGGCCTTGCCTCGATCGTCAGCTTCAACACCTCGTTGGAGATATCGTCCAGACCCGGGGACCTGTCATTCGCCAGCCGTTTGGCAGCAAGGCGCAGTTCGGCCTCGTCAAAAGCAGGGATGTCTTCTGCGACTGGGTCCGGAAACAATGTCTTGGGTTCCTTGCTGGGTAACAACGTCCGGACAATGCTGAGTAGCGAGTCTTCGTCGATGGGAGCTGAGCTGCCTTTTTGCGAGCGCAGCTTCTTCATGACGATGCGGTACGGTGTTCTCCATAGGTCTTCGTTCACGAGGTTACAAAGCTCCTGCCAGCATCTTTTCTCGCTCTGACAATTAGCGTCTCGAAGAGCTTTCCTCGCTCCCTTGTAAGCTTCCTGGTCTGGTGATGCTGGGGCACGTCTTTTCTTCCGCGATCGCTGAGCACGCCTGCGCTCCGCGTTCGAGATTCTCCGGAGATCCCCGATTCCTGGTGTCCACCAATATTGTTCCTCATATCTTCTGGGCGAGTGCTTCCTCCGAGGCATGACTGCATCGCAGGCCGATGTGATCAGATCTGTCACGGAAGCTACCGCCTCTCCTGGGCTCGACTCTGCTGCCATGATGTCTGGTGACAGGAGAACCGCTCCACGGAACATCCCTTGATCAAGCTTCTTGATCTGCCGTCCGGCTGGGGGTGGTGCCTGGGTTGTCCTGCGTCCTCCGATAATCCTGAACTGGATGTGGCGGTGGTCGCTCAGCGTCTCCGTGTCAAGGACCCTCCTCCCGGAGACGCGCCTCATCAGCGCAAGACTGATGAAGGTTAGATTGAGCAGAGACGAATAGTCTTCAGGGTGGAAGGTCTCTCGTCCCGTCTCGTTGACTGAGACCAGCCCGAGGGCAGCCATAGGGTCGCTGAGTACTGTGCTATCCGCGTCACGAGGACCCCCACTTTAGGACGGTGACTTGGAGTTAAAGTACCCAGCCACAATCACTGGTTCGCGACTGCGTCTTACGCTCTCCTCCAGGGCATCGAGATCCCGCGTGAACTTCTCCATGGTATCGCTGGGAGATTAGTAGCAGCTGTATATCGCTATGCCACGCACTACCCTCTTTGCGTAGCCCGCTCCGCTCTCCGGAGCTGCAGTTTCGGGGATCGCTGTGTCGAATATCTGGACGGTTGCGCAATCGAATTTCGAACGGAGGCTAGGTTCTGAGATGGTCAGAACCTCAGCTCTTGTCTTTGACGCCTCGGCTCTTAGGAGGTCGTATGCTGGAGCGCTCCTTCTCAAATTTGTTCGTAGGAGTTTGGCCATTCCCTCGCATAGCTTTCCTGCGTGACGCCCTATCCTTGCCAGCCGCTCGTTGGTAGGCCACGCAGCTGGCCGTTCCGGATACGTGGACGGCTTTGACGCCAAGCTTCTGGTACTGCACACAGCTAGGCGCCTGAGTGCATGCTGCCGCTAGGTGTCCGTCTTCTCTGCATTTGAAATAGAGCTCAGACGACTTTACCTCTTTGCAGTCAGTGGCAATGTGCCCATATCCCAAGCAGTTGTAGCACCTGAGGGTTATTTTCCTTTCACGAACCCTAGCATTCACTTAGCCAATCCTGATCTTGCCATCCTTCAGTAAGGTTTGCGCCGTCGTTCTCGACAAGGTCACCACTGCGATCTGGGTGCCTTCCGATGCAGGTCTCAGAACTTTGACCGCCACCTCTTCTTCTGGGTTGGTAGCTGCAAGGGCAGTCGAGAAAGCTTCAGCAACCTCCTTCGCGGTCGTGTCGACGTCGATGTCACGGACGTCGAGGGTGACAGACTGTTGCAGAGCTCGTACTGCAACTTCGTCTCCAAGTGAGGCTGTCATGTCAGCTTCCACATCTCCCAGTTTTGCTCCTTTCTGAAATTCGATTAGGACTCCTCCCGTCTTGGTCTCCCTGGTCTTGCTGATCTTGATGCCGAATTCGTCCTTGCTGGCCTGCGCCTTAAGACGTTTCATTGCGTCCGCAAGAATGACTGGGGCGTCTCTCTGTTTGAGAACGACCGCGTTCAGCCGTGCTCTGCAGACGGGCATGCCCGTGGGCCTCGTTTTCGGGAGGGGCTTCCCCGTCTCCTTCACCCAGCCTTTCTCTTGCTGATTCTCCCATCTTTGCTCAGCATCCTCGGTCTGAGTTGTTCCGCTCGTAGTAGAACGCGGCGTGGCGGGCGGGTTTCGAAAGATGGGCCTCCGATCTCCTCCAGACCCAGCTGTCGTGATCTCGGAAATTTTCTCCTGGGCGTGAACGTTCCTGGCGGGGAGAGTAATCTCCGTTTCCCCATGGGAGGTGTCCCTTGGGCGCTAGCTTTAGCGATCGACTTTTTGCACTGTTCTCGCATCGACTCAAGCGAGTTCTTGAACATTGTGCCGAATTTCGACGCCTGTTTCCGGACTGAGTCCCATAGACTCTGCGGACGCCCTAGCTCTGAGATCGCATCCGCAAGGCTGTTCTTGATCGCCTTGTGAACGTTGTGAGCCGGGGCCGCGACTCTGTTTGCGTCCTCTAGATGGTTCGCTGAGAGCCCTAGGAAGGTTGCTTCCCGTGCATTCATTTCTTCTATGCCTTCCCACCCTGTATGGACGATTGCGACACCGCTATCGTTCTCTTGCGAAGTGTCCATGTCACTCTTTGATGAGCTGGAAGTTCCAGTTACGTCTTTGGCACTGTTCACGCCCTCTCCGTTCTCGACATCTTCCATATCCACCTCTATTGCTTGTTTTGGTGTAGATTCCATTTTGTTCCTACAAGCAGCTAGGGAAATAGCGGTCCACCGCAGCAGAGCCCCGCATGCCACGGTGAGGCTGATTATTCGGGAGGGGGGGGGGGGGCGCCTGGTATCCCCGAGAGTCGTTTGCGGCACCTCCATACCCCGAGGTACCAAGGTAGCCGATCTAGAGGGCACGTCCTCCCACCCTCTGGCTTCGGGGATGTGTGAAGTGTGTGTGTGTGTGTGTCTGATAAATGTAGGCCTCGCTCCCATCCCTCCCAAAGGCTGACTGACGTCTTGCCCGACGGCGCCGTGGTAGCAGTTCCCGGTTTGGCCGGTCGCTGTCTCTTTCGAGTTATCTTGTGTAACTCCCTAGAGGCAGCCCGTGTGACCACTTAGTAAGAGAATACCCGAGTTGATCCAGGCCCTCATTTTACCCTTCGGTTGTGGCTCAACGCTCATGAGCGGTAGGAGTACCCTGAATGAACAGGGTCACCGCGCGGCATGTCACCAACTCTAGACACACTCCTCGGGCCCGCCAGGGCCGCCGACCGCCAGCCCAAGCGAGAGCTGAGAGTTCGGCTTCTGTGTCAGTGTAGTGCTTTTGGTGGGAAATGTAGTCTCCTCGTCTGCGATTGCTTGTTCTTCATTCGGCAATACACCAAGCTGTGGTCCCCCACTATCCGCAACCTGTGGATGCATCCGGTAGCACTGAGAATGCTCGACCCTGAGGAAAAGGACCCGGAGGTCCGGGACCCTAACCTCAAGGTCCCCGGATCTCTCTCTCACTCTCTCTCTCTCACTCTCTTTCTCTGTCCCTCTCCCTTTCCCTCTCCGGTTCGACCCCGTAAAGGCGATGCTCCTTGGATTGGTCCCGAGTTGAGAGCGCTCATGGAGGAGCGAGACGCGGCACGTAGGCGCTGGGAGCGAAACCAACGCAATCAGCGCAGGTGTCCCGAGCTTCAAAATG
>JAPYYZ010003418.1:0-14344 GCA_030522705.1 Eretmocerus eremicus | reverse complement strand
ACGTGAAATCGATATGCACTGTGCTCTGCCATTATGAATCAACAAGTAACACACGATCAACAACAGTTTCAATTCGATTTGTGGCTACAAACGATGCTCGAAGTCGCGAGGTGGCAAGGGCGAATCAGTACGAGCGCGAATCAGTAGAATCACTCGTGCACGCTACGCTATTTTGAGCATTTTGACCATATCATTGGCGTGAATTCGATATGCACAGTACTCCGCCACAATAGATTTACGATTGACGCAAGCTTAGAGACAGTCTCAACTCATTTGATAGCTGCAAATCAAGCTCAAAGTCGCGAGGCGGCAATATAGGTTATGATCGCGAATCAGTAGTCGATAACTGATTCAATCAATGTGCATATGTCGTAGGCAAAGTGCAAAATCCGGCAATGTGTACATTGGCTAGGCGATGCATACATTGCCTAGGCAATGTATACACTGCCGGGCAAAGTGTTCACGAGGGCTCCATCCGATACATTGCTTGGACGCATTCAGTCAATGTTTACATTGTCTAGTCAATGTATACATTGCCGGAGGGTCTTCCGACAATGTATTCAATACGTAAACACGCCATCGAGTAACGATGCGGGCATTCGAAATTCGCACTGCGATCAGTTGGATCTCGCCATTCATCATGGACGGAGAAATTATTAGCCGATCAGAATTTGATCCAGAATTGAACGAACTAATTCACTCAAAAAAACGAAATAATTGCATGTGGGATCGCGGCCAACTAAAAAAATCCAGCGAGATTCTTGAGAAAAATGAGAAAAACCCATCGAATCATTATTACATGAGAAAGTATGAGCTTCTGCGAATTGGGGGAGAGCGTCACGTAATGATGAGGATGCAGAATGAAAGCATTGCAGGGTCGAGTAATATGAGGTAACTCTCGATAGCTTCTCAGTTTCAAGTCCTATATATGTTTCTCAAAAAAAATTTCTTCTAGATCAAACATTCGTGCATCAGGATCCATTGCTGGTGCTGGAAGCAGTAACGCTATCGATGAGAGGTAAATTGATATTTTAGCGATATATTGATCGCTCATGAGTCCAAATCTTCTTTTTTCTATCATGAAACTCATCCCACAGGTTGAATTCTCACGCAACAGGATTCTCTAACAGTACCGAAAGTCGTGGCATGATATATGACAGGTAATGGGATACATTGATTCCTCGGTATTCTCTCATCACTTTTTTCGACATGAAAATTATTTTACTGATCTCATCTCGATGTGGCAGAATCGCGTATCAACGCTGTGGATATTGGTGATAATATTGATGAGAGGTGATTAAATTCAATTGCGAATCTCATTTCTTTTTTTCTGATCATCTCTGGTCTTTGGAATTTTGATCTCCTCTTCCTCTAACTATTGAAACTATTTTGCAGATCTACCCCTCGGCTAATGGCGTCGCTTAACAACGCTGAAATCATGATAGACGAATGGTCATACCTCCTACCTTCCAATGATTCTTAAATCTTGTTTGATATCATGCAATAATATACATTCATTTTGCAGTTCTAGCTCACATGCTCAAACATCAGATATTGATCTCGATATCAATAACGTAACTGACAACAGGTATTCTCAAGAAGGTTTTAATATTTTCGCAATTTCATTTCTCTTGAATTGATGTAATTAATTTTACAGAGCCAACGAGCCACACCCACCATAACCATTTACTAGTTTCCAAGTCTGCGATGTAAATTGTGGCGTGTGTGATACGGCCCTCGAATATCAGAGCACTGTTGTATGCAGTAGATGCAACTTGGAGATTTTTTTTTTTTTTTTTTTATTAACGCATTCTCAACCTCTTATTGAGGTTATTTTGCGCACTTATGAAAATTCACATTGGTGCCGGCCGAGACTCGAACCCTGGCCTTCTGCGTTGAAGGCGAGGACCTTATCCACTAGGCCGCGGTGGCTTCTAACTTGAAGATTCATAATCATTGTAGAAGCTTGGATTTGGTGACAGGCGATTCTTTAATCTGTTCTCATTGTGCACGAGGAATTGCTCTGACACGTGCTCAAGGAGATTGCTACAAAAAGCAGCAAGTGGCAGCGCAGGAAATGCTCGCCTCATCTGCAGAGGTGCTGCCTTCGTTGAGTATTGGCGACTGCATCACTCTGACCGTATCGAATTTCGACCGAGGACCACTTGATCCCGCACGGATTCATGGAATCATCTTGGATATTCAAAATGGCGTACATTAGATAGGAACCAAGGATGGCGTGCTCAAAGGGTGGTTCCCCAGGACAGATTTACAAAAGACCCATTCCAGCCCAATGTCAATGAGTGATGTTCGCCTGGACGTTTCTTTGAATGTCAGAGAAACTGCTTCGAAACAAACAATCTCAGGAGCGCAAGGAGTAAAGGAATGCAATTGTGTAGCAGCAGTGAAACAATATCGAACAAACCGGTGTGTACGTTTCAAAAATAAGAGACGGTGTCATTCTCGTTGTCATCGAGCATCTTCATGCTGTAATAAGTGATCTTTACAAAATGATATAAGAGGCAGCTGGTATCATTCTCATTATCATTGGACATCTACGATGGAGAAGTGATTTTTTTCTGATATAAACACTATATTTTATTATGACTATGTGCGCTGCATTATTCGACTAGAATAATGATGATTTGATGGGGTTTTCTCATTTTTTTCGAGAATCTCACTGACTTCTTTTAGTTGGCCGTGATTCCACATGCAAGTGCGAATTTCGAATGCCCGCATCGTTACTCGATTGCGTGTTTACGTATTGAATACATTGTCGAAAGAGCCTCCGGCAATGTATACATTGACTAGACAACGTATACATTGACTGAATGCGTCCAGGCAATGTATCGGATGGAGCCCTCGTAAACACTTTGCCCGACAGTGTATTCATTGCTTAGGCAATATATACATCGCCTAGCCAATGTATACATTGCCGGATTCTGCACTTTGCCTACAACATATACACTGATTTGCAGTAACTTCCGGCGGAAGCGGTTTTTAATGATGAATCATCAGGAATTCCTAATAATTCATCAGTAGATCATCGGCAAACCAGTATTTCGGCGAATCAGTGAATTTGGGTGATGTTTAAAACAATGCCTAATGCCACGGTTGATAGTTTCTGGATCTAAAAACATCATTTTAGGCTCGTGTAGTCTTCTACTATCAGGAAAAAAATCATCTTACTACTGAAATGGGTGGAACAGTCTTACTGATTCAATCATTACAGTGAGTCTGTACTGAATGCTTCAGTTGCCATTCAACTGATCCGCAGGGAGGGAGTATCTCAAGAATGGTGCATAGGCGCTCATTGCGCCCATTGACAAAATTGATCAGCGCATCAAGATCTCTAATCTAGTACAATTTCATCAAAATTGACCGTGAGCCACTGACCCATTAATTTGGTGCGGGGTCCTTTCATTCGAGATACCATGATTCGAGAGGAAAGTTCAGAGCTGGGATAGAATTTCGAATCTGGGAGTCTGACTGTACCATCTCCATGTTTTCGGAGATGCTGATTCCGGATCCGCTGTCGGTCTCGTCCTAGCACATCAGATTTTTGAAATTTGAAATTGTGTCCCAACCTTCCTGGGATTTGGGGATGGTACGCATCACGGCGAGATTCTCGTCTCAGGGATTCGTTAGTTTGCGGGTTCATTCGGCGATCCAGCGGAAGAGTCAGCCCCAGGCGGCAGTCCCAATGAACTGCCCGACGTTATACCAGATACATCGATTTTTGCTTCGTATACGGGGACGCACACAACCTATAGGCTCACACGAACAGGCTGGGTATAACTCAACGGGCTCTCATTAGCGCCCTCAGGTGAGCGTTGGATTGCCAAATAGCCTGCCTAGAATTTGGGGGTGATCCCGACTTAGCTCGAACTCCGTTCCTGCGGGTTTGTTAGCTTGCGGGTTTATAGCCTTCCTGGTATTTGGGAATGAATCCCACTTCGCTGAGATTCTGGTTCCGGAGGCTCGTTAGCTTGCGGATTTATAGCGTGCCTGAGATTTGGGGGTGATTTCGACCAGTCCCAAACTCCATTCTCGAGGGTTCATTAACATGCCGTTCTATAGCCTTCTTGGGCTTGGGAATGAATTCCACTTCGCCGAGATTTCGGTTTCAGGGGTCCGTTAGCTTGCGGAGTTATAGCCTGTCTGGAATTTGGGAATGAATATCACCTAGCTGAAATTCCGATTTCGGGGGCTTGTTAACTTGCGGGTTGATAGCTTTTTTTGGGATTTGGAAGTGAAACTCACTTCGCCAAGATTTCGGTCTCGGGGGTTCGTTAGCTTGCGGGTTCATAGCTCGTCTGGTATTTGGGATGATCCCGGCCTGGCCAAAACTCCGTTTTCGAGGGTTTGTTAGCTTGTAGATTTATAGTCTGTTTGAGATTAGGGGATATTTCACCCACCTCGATATTATTCCGGCCTTGAAGGCCGAGCCTCCACCTTAAATTTCAAAATCAGCAACCTCGATAACATAGAAATGGTATAGTCAGACCACCAGATCCGAAATTCTGTACCAGCTCTGAACTTTTCTCCCATTACATGGCCTTTCGAGGATGACCTCATGTCAGAATCTCGACGTGCTGGGACCAAATCGACCCCGAACTGGGATTCAGCGATCCTATATACATGAAGGTAACGTGAAAACGAAAACATGGTCTGATTACCCGCCCGAAGCAGCCTCGTGAGATCATGGTACATTGAGGTTATGTCGAAATCTTGGCGTGCTGGGATCAGACTGACCCCGGATTCGGATTCAGCGACCCCAAAGACTTGAAGGTAGTATAGTCTGGGAGTTAGGTCATAACACTTTTTTTGTGTATCTGCGTAATCCAACCTTGTCTTGGCTGCCGCCACTGCTTTTTGGAAGATAGCTCGCAATATCCTGAATATTGAACTTCACGAAAAATCTTATCCCAGAATTTTCCCAGACCCTGGTCTCCCAAATTCTCACTGGGATTCCACTGGGATACTATCGGGATACCACTGGGATATCAGGAAATCATTTTCAGCAGAGATAGCATGGGAACAATCATGCGAATGTTAGCTGTAATTGTTGGAAGGGATTAAGTGGCTACTAAGGAGTTGAAATTGGAGGGGAAGGTACAATCGTACCGAGAATTCGAAGTAACTGAGCGCATTCGAAATATACGTTCACGGCCCGAGGCACGCAAGGGTTGGAGTACGGGAGCAGGCAACTTTACACCATAGGTGTAAGCGGCATTTGATGGGATTAGAACTGCAAGGTACTTCTGTAGCGCTAACTTGCTCAAAACATTCATTTCGCGCGGGGAGAATAATTTTCTACGCCTCGGATCTCGTTTAACAGTACAACTCATAACAAACTATGATCAAAAATCGAATTTTGCTAGAAATGGCCAGTTGAAATCATTTCGAAGGCTTTGGTGCACCATGGTCACCAGGACAGAGAAAATGACAGAATAAGCTTAAGAATACTGCATTGACCAGTGAAGAACGAATTTTTCTCGCTTTTGGTCTTGTTTGACAGCAAAACTGAGGCCGAATCCCAGCATCACATTTTGCATGAAGATGAGCAGATTGGGGGCGTAACGAAGGCTTCGGTGGTCACCATAACAGATAGGGTAGCAGAAAAAAACAGGAGATCCTGCTTTCGCCGGAATGAAACGAAATTTTCACGCTTTGGGTCTCATTCAACAGCAGAACTGTAAGCAGATCACGACCCATGATCACATTTTGCATGGAGGTCCGTATTTTGAGAGCGTTCCGGAGAATTGGATGGTCGCCAAGACCGAGGAAGAAGCGTAAGAATCCTAGATTTTCCGACAAGGAACGAATTTTCCACGCCCTGCGTCTTGTTTGACAGCGGGAAAAGGAACAAATTTTGATTGAGCATCATATTTTTCATAAGGGTCGACAGTTTGAGGGCGTTCCGAAGGCTTTGGCGGTCGCTAAGACCAAAACAATGGTGAGAAGAGCGCGGAAATCCTGATTTTCACGACAAAAAACGAATTTCCACGCTCAGGGTCTCGTTAAACAACGAATCTGGGAACAAATTTTGATTCAGAATCACATTTTGCATGAGGATCAGCATTTTTAGGGCGTTCCGGAGGCTTGAGTGGTCGCCAAAAGCGAGGAAGAATCGCGAGGATCCTGATTTTCCTGAGAGGAAACGAATTTTCCTCGATCTGCGTCTTGTTCAACATCGGAACGAGGAACGAATTTCGATTCAAAATCATATTTCACATGGGAGTCACCTTTTGAAGGGCGTTCCGGAAACTTTGAATGTCGCTAAGACCAGAAAAATGGTTGAAGAAGGGTGGAAATTTGATTTTCCCGACAACGAACGAATTTCCCACGCTCTGGGTTTCGTTTGACAGCAGAACAAGAGAGGCGTCATATTCGCATCAGGGTCAGCATGATAAAGGCGTTCCGGGAGCTTCGATGATCGCTAAGACCGGGAGAATGGTTAGAAGAGCACGGAAACCCTGATTCTCTCGACGAAAATGAATTTGCACACTCTGCGTTCTGTTTGACAGCAAAACCAGGGACGAATTTCGATCCAGCATGATACTCAGCATAGCGGTTACCATTTTTGGGAGTTCCGGGGGCTTTGGTGGTCGCTAAGAACATGTCAACGGTGAAAAACAGGGAACGGAACTTGCACACTCTGCGTCCGGTTTGAAAACAAAACCAGACGCAAAAACCGGAAATGAATTTCGATCCAACATGACACTTCGCAGGAGGGTCACTATGTCAAGTTCGTATCGGAGGCTTTGGTGGTCGCTGAGATCGAAACAATGGTGAGAAGAGCACGGAAATCCTGATTTTCCCGACAAGAAACGAATTCTCTACGCTCTGAGTCGCGATTGACAACAAATTCGGGAATGAATTCCAATTTAGCATGACACTTAGCAAACGGTTACCATTTAAAGGGTGTTTTGGGGGCTTTAGTGGTCGCTAAGACCGAGACAACGGTGAAAAAAGCGTCAAATCCTGATTCTTCCGTCAGAACCCAAATTTTGCACGCTCTGGGTCTCGTTTGAGTGTGAACCGGGAAAGAATTTCGACCCACCATCACATTTTGCATAGAGTCCAGCATTTTAATGGCGTTCCGGGGTCTTTGGTGGTCGCGAAAGACGGAAAATGGTGGAGAAGCGTCAAATCCTGATTTCCCCGACAGGGAGCGAATCACGCAGGCTCTAGGTCCCATTTAAGAGCAAAACCGGGAACAAATTCCGACTCAGCGTCACATTTTGCATAGAATCTAGTATTTTGATGCCGTGCCGGAGTTTTGAAAAAGCGTGAAATCCTGACTTTTCCGACAGAAAATGAAATCCGCACTCTCTGGGTCCCGTTCAACAGCAAAACTAGGAACGGATTCCGACTCAGCATTACATTACGCATGGAGGTCAGCATCTTGAAGGCGTTCCGGAGTCTATTGTGGTCGCGAGAATCGAGACAAAGGCGGAATAACCGGCAAATCCTGATTTTCACGCATAAAACGAATTTCCACGCTCAGGGTCTCATTGGACAACAAATTTGGTAACAAATTTCGATCTAGAATCACATTTTGCATGAGAACCAGCATTTTCAGGGCGTTCCGAAGGCTTGAGTGGTCGCCAAAACCGAGGAAGAATCGCGAGAGTCCTGATTTTTCTGAGAGGAAACGAATTCTCCTCGATCTGCGTCTTGTTTAACAGCAGAACGAGGAACAAATTTCGATTCGAAATCATATTCCACATGGGAGTCACCTTTTGAAGGGCGTTCCGGAAACTTTGAATGTCTCTAGGACCAGAACGATGGTTATAAAAGCACGACAATCCTGTTTCTCTCGACAAAAAATGAATTCTCTACGCTCTGCGGTTCGTTGGACAGCAAAACCGGGAACGAATTTCGATCAACTATCACATTTTGGAGGAGGGTCAGCCATTTGAGGGCGTTCCAGAAGCTTTGGTGATCGCTAAGATCGAAACAATGTGGGAAGAAGCGTGAAAATCCTGATCCTTCCGACAGAAAACAAATCTCCCACGCTCTGGGTCACGGATGACAACGAAACCGGGAACGAATCCCGATCCAGCGTCATATTTCGCATCGGGGTTAGCATTCTAAGGGCGTTCCGGGGACTAAGTCGCCAAAACTGAGAAAAAGCGTGAAATTCCTGAATTTCCTACTGAAAACGATTTTCTCACACTCTGGGTTTCGTCTGACAGCAAAATCTGGAACAAATTCAGGAACGCAATTTGATTCAGCATCTCATCTTGCATGAGGGTCACCATTTTGAGGGCATTTCGGAGGCTTTCGTGGTCGCTAAGACCGAGACAATGGTGAGGAAAGCGTAAAAATACTGCTTTCTTCAACAGAAAACGAATTTTCCACGCTCTGGGTTGCGTTCGACAACCAAACCGAAAACGGATCCACCATCATATTTCTTCAAAAGGGCCAGCCATTCGAGGGCGTTTCAGGTGCTTTGGTGGTTGTTCAGACCGGAACAATCGTGAAAAAAGCGCGAAACCCTGATATCCCCGACAGACTATGAACTTTCCACAGTCTGGGTCTCATTTGACAGCAGAACCGTGAACGTTTTTCGATCGAGTATGACAATTTTGCAGGAACATCAGCATTATGAGGGCGTTCAGAAGACATTCAAAGTCGCCAAGACCGTGAAAATATTCGAAAAATCGTGAATACCTTCTTTATACCAACATAAAACGAACTTTTCACGCCCTGGGTCACGTTCAACAGCAAAATCGGGAACGAATTTTGACTTAGTCTCACATTTTGCATGGGGGCCAGCATTTTGATGGCGTGTTGGAAGCTTTGATGGTCGCCAAAGCGGAGAAAGAAGCGTGAAAACCGTGATTTTCCGACCGGAAAGAATTTTCCACGCTCTGGGTTGCGTTTGACAACGTAACCGGGAACGACTTTCGATGCAGCATCACAATTCAGCATGAAAGTCAGCATTTTGCAGGCGATACGGAGACTTTGAAAGTCGCCAAGGCTGAGAAAATGGTGGGATAAGCGTGAAATCCTGCTTTTTCCGACAAAAAACGAATTTTTCACGCTCTGCGTCTTGTTTGACAACGGAACCGGGAACGAATTTCCATTACCCAGCAAAACCGGGGAGCAATTCTGACTGAGGATCACATTCCTCATGGAAGTCAGCATTGTGAGGGCGTTTCGGAGTCTTTGATGACTGCCAAAGCCGAGATGGAAGAGTGAAGACGCTGATGTGTCCAACACGAAACAAATTTTTCACGCTCTGGAATGCGTTTGACACGTAGAGCGGGGACAAATACCGAATGAGCATCAAGTTCTGCGTGAAAATCAGCATTTGGAGGCCGTTGCGAATGCTTTGGTGGTCGTTGAGACCGAGACAGTGGTGGAAAAAGTTTGAAAATCCTGATTTTCTGGACGGGAAACGAATTTTCTAAGTTCTGCGTCTCGTTTGACAACGAACTCGGGAACGAATTTCGATCCACCGTCACATTTTGCATGAGGGTCAGCGATTTGAGGGCGTTCCGGAGACGCTGGAAGTCGCCAAGACAGATAAAATGGTAGGGAAAGCTTGAAAATCCTGTCTTTTACGTACAGAAAACGAATTCTTGACGCTCTGGGTCTTGCTTGACAGCAAAACCAGGAGCATACTCCGTTTCACCCTAACTTCTTCATGGATGGAAGCATTTTAAGGGTCTCCGGATGCTTTGGCGGTAGCCAAAATCAAGAAAGGAATAAGAAAATCCTGATTTCCCGACAGAAATTGAATTTCTTACCCCCTGGGTCTCATTTGACAGAAAAACCGAGAACAGATTTTGATTCAGCATCACATTTCGCATGATGGTCAGCATTTTTATGGTGTTTCGGAGACTCTTGTGTCGCCAAAAGCGAGAGAGAAGCGTGAAAATCCTGATTTTTCCGACACATAACGAATCCCAAACGCTCTGGGTTTCGGTTGACAGCAAAACCGAAGACAAATTTCGACTGGACATCACATTCTGCATGGAGGTCAACATTTTCTTAATGTTCCGGAGGCTCCGGTGGTTGCGGAAATCGAGAGAGAAGTGTAAAAATCCTGATTTTCCGACAGAAAACGAATCTTTCACGCTCTGAGTCTCAGTTGTCAGCAAAAATAGGGGAAAATTCCGATTCAGCATCACATCTTGTGTGAAGGTAAGCATTTTGATGGCGTCTCCGAGGCTCTGGTCGTCGCTTGAACCAAGAAAAAATAAGAGAATTCGGATTCTCTGACAGAAAACAAATTTTTTCCCCTGAGGGTTCTGTTTGACAGCAGAATCGGGAACAAATCTCGATTCAGCATCACATTTTGCACGGGGGCCAGCAATTCTAGGGCGTTCTGGAGGCTTTTGTGGTCGCTGAGAGCGAGAAAGAGGCGTGAAAATCTAGATTTATTGAACACAACACAAATTTTTCACGCTCCGAGTTTCCATTGACAGCAAAACCGGAAACAAATTTCTATTCAACAACACAGTTCGTATGAACGTCTGCATTTTAGAGGCGTTTTGCAGGCTTCGGTGGTCGCGAAAACCGAGAAAGAGAGAATCCTGATTTTTCAACAGAAAACGAAATTTTTTCGCTCTGGGTTTTGTTGGACAACAGAATTGAAAACAAATCCCGATCCGGCATCACATTCACATGGTGGCCAGTAGTTGCAGGACGTTCCAGAAGCTTTTGTGGTCGCTAAGACCGGAACATTGCTGAAGGAATCGTGAATATCTTGATTTTCCCGACAGGAAATGAATTTTCCACGCTCTGGGTTCCCTTTGACAGCAAAATCGGGAACAAGTTTCGATTCGGCATCACATTTACATGATGGTCAGAATATTGAGGGCGTTTCGGCGGCTTTTGTAGTCGCAAAAACCGAGAGAGAAGCGTGAAAAGACCGATTCCCCGATAGAGAACGAAATTCCTCGCTCTGGATTACGTTTAACAGCACAACCGGGAGCATGTTCCGATCCAACCTCACATTTTGCACAAAGGAGAGCATTTTGAGCGACTGCGGAGGCTTTGATGGTCGACAAGGCCGAGAAAGAAACGCGAAAATCCTAGTTTTTCAACAGAAAAACAATTGTTTACGCTCTGGGTTCCGTTTGATAGTAAAATGGGAAACAAATTTCGATTCGGCATCACATTTACATGATGGTCAGCATTTTGAGGGCATCTCGGGAGCTTTGGTAGTCTCTAAGACCAAGACAATGGTGAAGAAAGCGAGAAAATCCTGATTCTTTGGACAGACAATGAATGCAGAGTTAGATTGAGTTTTCATACGTAGAAACCGAACTATGATGACATGAACCAACTCATGACGACAGTCGTCATAATTGTCGGACTTTCCGTACATATGATCGGAATTGTGATGATATTTTTTCCGTGCATAGGAACTGACTTGTGGTGACATTCATGTCCAAGCAAACCTCTGTCATCTCCTCGGAGTCGGTATTTAGAAGAATGGGTTCGTTTTCGAAAGTGAAACCACCGTCTAAGAAAAACTCCGTCATCTCCCCGGAGTCGGTATGTAGAGGGATGGATCAATTTTTGAACGCGAAACCACAGTCTGAGAAAATTTCTGCAAGTACGAAATCCGAACAACTACGAATGTTGCGTTAAAAAGCCATCTCTGGCCAAAAACCCTCGGTTTTTGGCCGTGTCATCACAGATGCTTTCTTCTTGCCGGCGTTGAGACGCAGACCAGAGTCCTCAGCCCATTCAGGAACAAGTTTCGCGAATTCTTTCAATCGAGAGATTCCTCCCGTCATGTGCCTAGAATAGATGATTTACTGACTTCCCATTCAATAACTCAGGCAGGTCTTTGACATACAAGCTGGAAAGTAAGGGCCCAAGAACGGAGCCTTGTGGGACATCCAAGGTGGTTGCAAACCAATCAGGATTCTCGCTTTTCGATGAAACCAGTTGAGTGCGCCCTTGTGAATATGATTCCACCCACAAGTATGCCCTTCTTGAGAATCCAAGTTGTCCAAGTTTATCCAGAAGCTTACATGATAATATTGTGTCAGGGGCTTTGCTGAAGTCGAATAACAAGAGTGAGGTGACTAATTTCTAACTAATGACCGTTCGTATGTCTTCAGTAAGTTCCAATAAGACAGTGTGCTGTTATGCTGTCTGAAACCGGTTTGGAGGGGATTCAATGACTTTCTATTTTCTAGATACTCCGTGATTCGATCACGGGCGATCTTTTCCAGAACCTTGAAAAGTGAGCACAGTTGCGCAATTGGACAGAAGACTGAGATGGCAGATGGAGCCGCTGTCTTCTCCGATGCCATTAACCGCGCTTGTCTGTGAACCTCAGGAAAAACACCCCGAGCGAAAGAGGAATTGGACATATTCCCTATAAAATCACCAATAACTGAAAGAGCCTTCACTATCACACTCTAGGGAACTCCTTCGTGCCTGCGAGGAGAAATGGTTCATTGCAAGAACGACATCAGTGATAATAGTTGGCTTCCATGTGAAGCTTTCCTCGGAGAAAAGGGAGATAGTTCCCATTACATAGTCTGAATTCCCCTTGGGAGAGACAGGGAGTAAGCATTTCATGCAGTTCCTCATCTTCGCTCTTTGGCAAGAGGCCAAGATCGAGTATTTCTTCCCAGTTTGATCAAGTTGTTTTTTGGGGATTAACCTACGCGTCGATTGGATGATATGTAGATCAGCTGCCGATCTAAGCTCGTGGACGCGATCACGCCCGGCTCGTCGAACCGAGAATCTGACACCACTGTGCCGGACGTATTTGAAGCTCAGCCCCTGTGCAACGGACCCCAAGCTCTTAAGATGATTTACGCGGTAAGAGAGAGATAGATAGCTGAATGTAAGAGAGACAGACGCCAAAAAGTAATTCAGGAATTGGATATCTCTTGAATAGAACCACCAATCTTGATGAAACTTGACATGAATGCTCTCAAGACACTAAAACACAGATATAATTCATCTTCCAAATTTTTGCTCCGTTTATTCCTAGATGTAATTAATGTCAAATGAGATACCTCCAAAACCAGGTTCGTCATCTCTGCGCAATTTCACAGGGATTTTCCTTTCATAATGACCTATCAGTATGAGTTTTTTCAGATTATTTTATTGTTCTGTTTTTGGGATACTTGAGGCAAATACTGAAATCCCGATCCTTCCCGTAAGAATGGTCAAAACTTGGAGAATTAATATCTCGGAGACCAGTTCCAAGACCCTCCGGGGATTTTGACATGTTCTTCGAACCCATAAAATCTTTCAGTATGTGAAATTTCAGCGATTTCTATTGTCAGGAAGAATACGCTGCTGAATGATATTAGCGGAATGCTTTCTCAAATCGGTATCATGCATCATTATTTTACAAATTTTGTCGAAAATGTAAATGATGTGGTCAAAAATCGAATGTATACGTGAATGGACGGGTTCATTCTAAAACTATTAGGGAAAAAATCCGATCGTTTAGTCATTAAATTCTAACTAAAAATGAAGTGACATCTTCATATTTCAGATTTTATCTCAGACGTTTATGGAACAACGCTGTTTCTGTTCCTTATAGCCAAAATGTGTGGAATATACATACTTTAGACATTCCACTAATGATGTTCTATAAAATGACAATATGTGATTCATTCATGGGTGGAAGCAAAACTCTTGGTGAATTGAAGTTTTAATGACAAATTCCTATTTCAAAATAAATCTCTTTACGCTAATAAGGAGTGGGACGAAATTTTCGACAAATTGTTTTTCCAATGCGATTCTTCTCTTTTAGCATATCTCTCAGCTGAATGAAACAAAGCGAGTCTCATTCATGTCCCCTAGATCTGTTGACTGTGCATTGAAGATTCTGTCTATGATCATCTATAAAATAAGCACATATGCTTTCTTCATGGGTGTGCCAACGAAATTCTTGCAAAGTTGATGTTTCATTCCCATTCCATTCGTCGGATATACCTCTTCGACCCACAAAACAAAGCTATTATCAATTCTCTCGACAAGATCAATCGACTGTACGTCACACATTTTATCTACGAAATTTCATGAATCTACCAAATACGATTTATTTATGAGTGCGGACAGAATTTTTGGAGAATTGTTGTTTCAATCTCATTTTCCTCTTGCAATATACCTCTTGGCGATATAAAACAAAGATCCCTGCTGAAAATAATTCACTGGGATCCCAGTGTGATCCCACTGGGATCCCACTGGGACCTGAGCCTGGGAAAATTCTAGACCAAAATGATTCCTGCGTAAAGCACTCACTTGCTAACTAATGTGCACATGAAGTCAAACGGCGCACAGTGGGAGATTTGCAGTTTTTTGTGCCTAAATTTAGCAAGTACAGTTCTAGACGTGCTAT
>JAPYYZ010003417.1:0-11628 GCA_030522705.1 Eretmocerus eremicus | reverse complement strand
GTAGAGCTGAAGAAGGCGAAGGAGATCCATCTTGAATCATACCGATAGCTCAAATACTCGCGCGGCGACGATTTTTGCCAAAAATCACTGTTTTTGCATGACTGTGCGTCGGTAAGGAGAGATGCATTCTCATCTATATGACCTTCGGCTAAGGATGCATGAACAGGGAGGCTGAAATTAGTGAGGAACTCGTTTGAAATGTTCAGATCGGAACTAATTTCTACGGGATTATGTACGGAAGAACTATATGCTAATGGAGGATAAGCAGTAGAACACTGCGAGTCTGCCACTCCTGAGCCAGAGTCATGACACGTTTGAGGTAAGGCTGATGGAATAAGATGGTGGAGTGCCTCTGAAGGAACATCATCTAATTTACGTGAGGCTAGGTTCCTTGCTCTTTCTGCGGGTGGAGTGAGATGATCAATATCAATGAAGTTATGGCCTGCTACAAACGGCAAGGCCGACTCACGATAGTTGAAGTTTACTGAGGGATTACGTAACAGAAAAAGATCTATGCATGTGTCACGACTCAGGCCATCTTCCCACATTGCATGATGCGTTGGTTAAGTACTGACTGGAAAAAGTAGATATGGATAAAATAACTGTGCGAATGAGGTAGATGCTAGGGTCTTTGTTGCCGAGTTGATGTCGAGATCTCCTGTGATTATTGTATGATTATAGCTCGGAATTGATTGAGAAATGCTATCCAGAAATTCATTAGGGTATGCTGCTGCTCTACGGTATACAACAGCAAAGAGTAGTGGGGTGGACTTAATTTTTATTCCTGCTATGACGTGTTCAGGTACATTTGCAAATACTGGTCCAGACGAACTTAGGATTTTGCATGGATACTGCGTTCGGTAGTAAAAACCGACCCCTCTACCTTCATTTTTTACTCTTTCGTGATGGATGAAGGCATAATCAGGAATATCGTGGACTCGAGCATCATCCTCGGGTTTCAAAAAAGTTTCACTGACTGCAATAATATCATACTCTCTTACAACTGCTTGGGTTTCAATCAAAGAAAAATTTGTTCTCAATCTATTCATATTAATATGGCCAATTGTGATATGAGAACTCTCATTGCAGGGCATCAAAGATGAGGTTAGGGGAGACAGACTCTGTGGATCCTTTTGATACATGGTTGAATTGCCCTGTCCTGACTTCAAAGTTGTAGGTACCTCAGGTTGATTTCTGGGAAGCTGTGAAAGTTCATTGATAGACAAGATTGGTGAAAGCGAGGGAAAACGATCAGCACGCATACAGACAATCATGTTGTGTATGGTGGGTCTCAAGTAGGCAGGATTTTTCGACTTAATCAGGGCGCTGTGCCATATCTTGTTAACAGAAGGGGGTGAAATATGAGAGAGATATATTTTAGTAGGGCCTCAATTGCCAAGTACAGTTTGAGCGGTCTTATCTTTTGGAAGGCAGGCTTTAGAAAAGACAAAATCGCGTACGCTAAGAGAGACAAATTTGGTCACCAGCGATCCAACATCTTCAGGTGCTTGGTTCCTCGGCACTCTAGAGGCAGTTGCGGATGCTGACGAAATATTCCGTCCTATAAAATCAAGGATAGTCCTCACTCTCTGTGCACACCCTATATCATTCAGTACTGACATGACTAGTTTATGATCAGATGACCCAGTGTTAGTCGGAATGCCTGAGAACCTGATCTTACATGGATCGATCAATGATCGCGAGGACCGAATCTCACTACGTGGCTTAGAAATAGATTGCGTATCTTGGGAGATTGATCCAGCTATTTCAGTGAGGCGCGTATTCATTTGGGAAAAATGCCCGTCAATCGAGGTGGACAACGTTACGTTTGATAAGTGACTGAACTGTCCAAGCATCTTTATGTGATCGGGAACATTTGGATCATCAAGAAAGTGAGGCAATGATAGAGGTTCCATGACGGGACGATCTCGAACTGCTGACTCATTCGAGCGTAGTACTTTAGTACGCGATAATGCGAGGGGAGGCGGCGATGTGTCAGAACGTTTGCGAGGAGTGGAAGTGCACGCTTGACTGATATTCGTCGATGGGAGGTAGGGCGCGCAGTCTTTATACAGGGAAGGAGGGGCCTGACGGGGAGGGACTTTGTGGAGAGAATAACCAATTGGGATGATAGGGGGCACGAAGATGGCCGCGAGGTTGTGTCCAGATTTTGCTGTGAAAAGCAAGTAGTACATTCAAATTGTCGAGTGCTAGTAGTCTGTGAGCACGTAAGATGGTTGAGACTCGCACAAATTTGACACCGTAGTGAAGACTCACCGCGCTTTATTGGACGAGTGCACTGCGTGCATAAGCTCTTTGGAAATCCGTCGTTGTTCATCACTTAGCAAAACTGGCAGGATCCAAGAGGTGTCGCCATCTGGAGCTGATATAGAGTATTCAGGCTAATGTCGGTATGCAAGTTGCTCAAGTGATATCAGCTTCACTTGAAGCTCCCTTGGGCGAGTCACTAGAGGCGCTGATGTTCTCTCTTCTGCTGGTTGTTTCGCCTCGTTGCGGATAACCTTCAAAAATGCTGATGCTGACAGTGAGGGATCCCTGGCTCGAAATAACGAGCCTGCTGTCGATGCTTGTTTATTGCATGAGCCAGCGGAAGTCCCACCTGTCAGCAACGAGTTCCCACAAATGCAAATGTCGGAAGGTATTAGTATAAGATAAATTCAAATGGGGAGCGAGATGACAGAGCAGTGCTTGTACTCACATCAATCCAGAGGGAGGGAGGGGGGAGGCATAGATGGATAGAGCAAGAGAGGGAGAGCGCGCGAGAGAGGGAGGGATAGAAAGAGAAAGAAAAAGAGATGCAGAGTCTTGGCAGAAGCGTGGCTTGAGCAGCAGCGTGACTCAAGCAGCAGTAGAACGCGTCTCGGGCATTGTGCCAACTGAGACACCGTTAGGCAACGACGCACAGTGGGGCGGAAGTAGTAATTTTCAGCCAAAATTGTCGCCGCGCGAGTATTCGAGCTATCGGTACGATCCAAAATGGATTCTCCTCGTATTTCTCAGCTTCACACGTTGTACCTGCGAGGATTTTGATGAGAGCGATTTTTGTGACCGAAACTTAGTTATAAGACAGATTTGAGTAGAATCAGAGGGCCATCACACAGACTGGATAGTAAGGGCTCATCTTGAGCGACTCCTGCTATTATAAGAATACTCTCAATGACCTTTGGGTGGTGATATCTATCATTTGTGATCAGGTGAAGGGTCGGGGGTAGCCGCCAAGGATGTGGAGGGTCGGTTTTCGTCCATATCATCGGAGAAGAAACTATTAATCGATCGCTATTCATTGATTCGAGTGACCTCGAAATCAGTTGTCATACATTTTGCCATGGGTTATCAATCATTTTGATCGAATTGAGGTTTGGGGATGGCCGCCAAGATCGCCGAGATCGATTTCAAGGGAGAATCCACCAGTCAGATCGGGCCGAAATTGGCTGAAAATGACAAGTTCATCGGCGCAGGTGGATTTTGATATGAAATCGAACTCGTGCCAACTCCAAAGTTTTTGGACTACCTGTCGGGCATCATTGTCCATCATTCGCGATCAGATAGACATGGTGTCTACCGAACCTGGAAATCATGGAAATCCTGGAATTCTCAGGGAATTTTTCCACGCCTGGAAAACCTGGAGAACTCAGGGAATATCTACCGTGAACCTAAAAATTTGATGTCGTCAAAAGGGTTCACGGTATTGATTCGTCCGGGATCGATTTGAATTCTATTCTCCGGCTCTTGCACAGGCTACGTTTGTACTGGTGTATAGCGTGCAAGAAGCGATAACGCTCGCCGGCGTTCCGCAAATTTCACCGGCTGATGAGACAGAACGTCAACATCAACACGTTCGAGCTTGTTCCCGCGCTACGCTATTCTAGACTGTGTACCTATCCGTCTAGTGAAAGAATTCCATACAAATATGTATGGATAGACCCAATGTCAACTTGGCGGTTCATCGTGAGCTCACAAAATTGATTTCCGATATTGCCGAAGAGAAGAGATTGATTGACATAGGACTACGCGGATTACACGTGCTTCCCGATGCTTCCAAAAAAAGTTCCACAATGAAAGGTATTGCTCACGATACTAAAACCTACGAATTGAAAATAGAATAGAGGATAGCGGGTGTTTTCTGAGTACTTTATAATCTGATCAATGACTCCACGGCTAGGAAAGATATTTACGAAGAATCATCATGTTCCGATATGACTCCTAGAAGTTTTTCCGGTATCTGTTGGCTAGAGAATGGGTCAGCTGCCGAACAAGCTCGTCAAGTCTTACCTAACATGAAGTTATATATTGAGAAAGTCACCAAAGATGCGAGAGAGCTTACTTGCCAGAGCCATAAGACAGTCAAAAATGCTCTGAATGACGATCTTCTAGATGCAAAATTAGCTTCCTTCCAAACGTTGGCTGGAAATCTCGAAACTTTCCTGACTCAGTTTCAATCCAATGAGCCAAAAGCACCGTATCGTCATGATTCTATCACGAAACTACTTCTGAAAGTCATGAAACGGATCGTTGAGAGTGAACGAATCGACGAGTTTAGTAGAAATTCATGGATGATAAATCTTGACGATGACAAATTTTGTTAACGGCGGAGAAATTAAAAATCGGGTATGCTACTATGAATGCCTTGAAAAATGAAAAAATGTTTCTGACTGAACCATGCTTCAATTCAAAAACAATTGTCCCACGATCACCAAACTTTTTTTGAATAAGTATTTGGAAGAATGTTCTCTAAAGTATCCACTTGTAAAAGGAATCAGTTGTTTCGATCCTTCTATCGCTTATGATGGAAAAGTTGCTGAGCAACGTATATCTGTAGCTTAAGGTATATTCGTTGAAAATGATCTGATCTGTGCTACTCAGGCAGAAGATATCGACCGAGAACTTGTAGAATTCATAAATATGTCAAGTTCCAAAGAAAGATTGGAAGTCGCTGTGGAGAGTAGAGTAAGATGGGATTTTCCTTTAAATGGAGATAATCAAAGGTTCGAACAGAAGTAATTTCAGAAAGTCGAGTTATTTCATGGAATTAGTTTTGATTATCTCTCACGGCAATGCAGCACTTGAAAGAGGTTTTTCAGTAAATGAGGAATGTGTTGTACATAATCGGACCGAAAAAACTCATCTCTCGTAGGTAGATTTGCGGTACTTTACGTTCGAACGATCAAAATGTGGAGGACTTTGGTGATGGCGAAGATTTGATAAGAGATGTAAGATTATATTATCATCTCCTAGATACAAAACTGAACTAGCTAAGGATTGTGAAAGAATGAAAAATGTGAAGAAGTATCTAAGAGAGTGAGAAAGTTGGCGTCAGAAACAAGAGGTGTGGGAGAAGAACTCGCATAAACAACTGAAGAGTTCTTGCAAATTGAGTTCGCTGGAAGAGAAAAATGATTTCCTCGAAGACGTTATTCGTGAGTGTTTGCTGATGCAATAGGATAGTGCGTAAGTGCTTCCTTCGTCATCCAATCTCGACTTGTGCTCGAAGTACTTTTAGTTTGAATGCTAATTCTACTCTCCAAATGACAATGCCACTTAGAATTCACCTCATGAACATGTAATAATTAACGAAGTGATTGAATAGACTTGAATAGAATTTTCATTAAATCGTCTCATGTGATCTCGTAATGAACCTGGAATTTCACTTTTATGACCCTGGGAAACCTGGGATTCTTCAGGGGATTTTTCTTACTGAGTGGAGTAGATACTATGATAGAGGATCGAGAACTGCCGCTAGATAATCTGGGGAGACAATTTAGGGCAAAATTTTCTTGATAATTACTGCCTATTCGTAGGCAGTGATGGATTTTCGGGAAGGGTTCGTCCTTGTGCCATTTCTAAAACACTTGTAATGCCTTCTGGATGGCAATATCCATCATTTGTGACCAGGAAAAGGGTTGGGAGTAGCCACCGAGCATATGGAGGGCCGATTTCCGTCCAGCTCTTTGGAAAATAAACTATGAATCGACCGCTACTCATGGACTCGATTCATGAATCCGTCCTTGCGCGATCCCGGATTCAATTGTCATAGCTTCTGCCATTGAATATTTTCCATTTGTGACTGAATAGAGGCTCGGAAATGGCTGCCAAGGTTGCCGAGATCGATTTTAAGGGAGGATCCTCAAGTCAGATTAGGGCAAAATTGACTGAAAATGTCGAATTGATCGGTGCAGGTGGATTTCCGGTATAAGATTGAACATAAGGCCAACTTCAAAGTTTTTGGACAACCTTCCGGCCATTATAGTTCATTATTTGTCGCGAGGGCCGACCCAAGCGTTGAGAAGCGAGTCTTGCCCGTGATCTCCCCTGGTATTTGGGAAAGAATTCTCTATAATCTCGAAAATAATGTTGGTGCTTTCTTAGGAGTAGAATATCATCTTCTAGCAATTTTGGGATCGATCCAAGACTCTAGAAACGAACGAGGAACTATTTTTCTCAGTTCTATATACCTCGCCCGTGATCCTCTCTCTTATCTGGGAAAAAAATCCCCTATCATCTCAAAAATGATGTAGCTGCTTCGTCAGATGCGAAAGATTATTCCCTAGCAATTTTGGGATGGATCCGAGACTCTGGAAACAAACGTGAATCGTCTTTCTCAGTTCTGTTGACTTCGCCCCGAGAGTCAAGGAGCGAGTCTCGCCCGTGATTCTTCCTAGTATTTGGAAAAAAATCCTGCATTATCCCAAGAATGATTCAGTTGCTCCCTCAGATGTGGAAGATCATTTTCTAGCTTCTTTTGGATGGATCCAAGACTCTGGAAAAAATGATAACTATTCTTGTTAGTTTTTTACACCTCGTCCCGAAGATGGAGGAGTGAGTCTCACCCGTGGTCCTCCCTGTTATTTGGAGAAAAATCATCCATTATCTCGAAGATGACGTAAATGTTTCCTCAGGAGTAGAATATCATTCTCTATCAGTTTTGGGATCGATCCAAGACTCTGGAAACAAAATCGAACCGTCTTCTTCAGTTTTGTATATTTCGCCCCGGGGGTCGAGCAGCAAGTCTCGCCCGTGATCCTCCCTGGTATTTGGGAAAATCTTCCACTATCTCAAAAGTGACGTAAATACTCCGTCAGGAGTAGAATATCATCTTCTATCAATCTTGGGATCGATCCTAGACTCTGGAAACAAACGCGAACCGTCCTCCTCAGTTTTGTATACCTCGCCTCGAGGGTACACCAATGAGAGCTAAACTAACAGCAATCACCGAAATTTTGAGCAGCATCACTGGTTAGGTTCAAACTGAAGTGAGTATAACTTCCGATTGGAGGATATATTAGAGCAATTCATCCAAAATGATCAGATGTCTGTACTCCAGTAACATTGGATTTTTTCCGGCATTTCTGTCTCGATACGAACATGAACGACGTCATAACCTCATGATATTGAACAATGGGACAAACCGAGGCCGGGGTAGTGAATACTGCATTGTATCGCACCGGGCCCGCCCGAGAGAAGTTCGGGTAGCACAACTTTGAAGATGAACATTCACAGAGCACGGAAATGATACCTTGGGTTAGGGAGGGTAGATACCTCATTTTGTCCAAACTATCGCAGTGGCGCCATCTGCCGTTTTTGTGTCACGTTTTCGTGATGGTCGATAATCGGAGTGGCGCCACCTACAATACACTAGTTCCTATTTAATATGGCGACGGTGTACAGCCTCCCCTTAATTCATTTGTCAGTAGCTCCACGACATGGCTTTTGCTGCAAACTTTCTAGACAGAAAGCGAAGCAACCTTGATTGAGGAGGATTGGGAGAATGTTGATGAAAACTCCAAATATATTCTATGTAAATCTTAAGGTATTAACTCATGAGTCGGAATACCTTGTCATGAGTGAAGCTCGTAGAGAGTTGATCTCAATAGACACATCAATTCTATATACATTACGCTAGACTTTACTCTCAGTTGCATTCATCCACAACTGTACCATTGGAAATGACGAATTAATTGATGCATAGAGGAAAATCTGGGAAGAGAATCCACATGGTTGAGACTCATAGAGATTCTATAATACAATGTGCCAACCACGGAAGAGTCAGTGTCGAATGGATTTAAACTAATGAGAGTGTAGTTCACATCCCGACTAAATCTTTGCCTTCCGAATCTCATGAACACTTGGCTGACAAAATTATGTCGAGTGAAACGAATCTATAGATTGAATCCACGCTCACATGAATAGTAATAGATCATGTGTCCGTCTTTCTTTGTTCATGTTTGTTCAGAGGTAGCAATCAAGATAGAGAGAAAGGAGAAGTTGATCCGATGCAGTAGAGTATGAGGAAATACTGACGTTGAGATTCTACATATTTTTGATTCTTCCAATAAGTAAACGTTTTCCCTCCGATCGGATTCATTTGAGCATATCATTATGATTGTTATTTAGATCAATTTTTCCGATTCAAATGTTGTTCACATGGATCCAAATTTTGTTCAAGTAAGGGAGTGTTGAAAATATGCTCATGCAAAAGGATACCGGATGCCATGAAGATGTTCGAATCAACCTGAGTCAACTGTGCGCAACACGAATGTGTTGGTAGCAACGAGATAGCTGCTGGTACTTTACTATGTTACGACACTCTTCGGAGTTTGGTGACGTTATCTTTGAATCATTTCGAGCCGTTTCGATTCTAATAAAAAGCTCCTGTGTGCCGCACTCATTGCGTACTCAGTGCTTACTAAGTGCCGATGGCTCCTCGAGAGCTGATTATTCTCATAGGTTATGGGCTCGCACTGATATCATATTTATCTTTGCGCAGTGGCAGCATGCTGGGCTCATTACCTGAGAGATCATCGGCAAATAAACTGCACCAGAATATGTTGATTCACTCATTCCGAACACTAGATTCATTTCGACTCAACAACGTAGACTTAAATATGCAATATTGCAGCAGGGATTCTTCTCTGATCGCAGCTGTCAACATAATGAGCCATCGCCGCGCTGTTGGCAATCAACAAGCCTCGTTTGCAACGAACATATGAATCTTGTGTGATTAACTACAATGCTTTACTAGTCTGAGCAATTCCAACACACTCTCCCTTAGATAATTGTTCTTATATTTGCGAGAGAAGAATAAAAAAAATCAATAGTATTATGAATCTAGATTCAGTAGTAACGAAACTTGGTAACTACGAGCTAATCATAATATGAGTCTCGATAATCGGATGATAATCAAAAATGAGTCAAAAATCGTGAAGTGGAACTACATTTTGTTGACAAAATGGAATAGTCACGTTGAAAGTGAGGTAGTTGAAGTCATAGTTTGGTAATTGGATTCCATAATCAAGAAGTTTCTCACTCCTTTTCAGTGTCTGCGTTCCCTGTGAACGTATAAGAGCAAGCAAGGATATGAGTTCATTAGTAGAGTCAGTATTGTATGGATTCATAGATCCATAGATTCGTGAATTCCCAATATCATAGATTCTTGTTAGTTCCCGTGATTCTATCAGTTATATCCCTCTAATGGCATTTGTGTTCCAATGGACCCGAGCCGATATTCGGGAGCCCGTACAAGCTCGGTAATGCTACGAGCCGCGCATATCGCGTCCCCCATCATGAGTTCGAAGCATCAACCACCGATAAGCATAGGTCCGTTTCCCCACGCGTCATTAGTCGGTCTGCACCACTCGCTAGAAGTGAAAGTGATTTTTGCTGGGGTCCATTGGACCCCCCTGCCATTTGCGTTGCTCAAGACTCAATTTCCGCAAGAATTTTCCTCAACGTTTGACGCCTGGATTGATTGTTTAGAGCCGTGAGTACTCACCCGTGGAAGTAGGAATTTCCCTCTTCGTATCCTATTCCATGTATCTGTACATTTAGTCATGGCATACAACCCGCGGA
This sequence comes from Eretmocerus eremicus, assembly GCA_030522705.1. Taxonomy (NCBI): domain Eukaryota; kingdom Metazoa; phylum Arthropoda; class Insecta; order Hymenoptera; family Aphelinidae; genus Eretmocerus; species Eretmocerus eremicus. The sequence continues at coordinate 1,761 of JAPYYZ010003417.1, read as the reverse complement.
GCCGCACTCTGCGGGAGTTGCTCTTCGAAGATGATTCGCATGAAGCGAGGGACGTAGCACAACGAATCCAGGCGTCAAATGTTGAGGAAAATTCCTGCGGAAATTGAGTCTTGATCAATACAAATGGCAAAGAGGGTCCAATGGACCCCAGCAGAAAATCACTTCCACTTCTAGCGAGTGATGCAGACCGACTATTGACGCGCGGGTTTCTGGGATATCATCATGCATTCCACTGTTATGTATTTATTTGGCATAGAATTTTGCATTGAAGGATTTTTTGGATTGATATGAGAGTCTCTTTCCTAACAATTCCGCTCTATTTGCGATATCTATCTCCCATGTTTGTGTCCGTTGACGTAGCTTCTGGAATATCTTGCTCTAGCCCTCTCTAACATTTCTCAACCTACTTCGGCCCATTTTGAAGCTTGTTTGAACACCCTCAAAATGAGCTGAAATACGTTGGATTTCGATCAAGTGAATCCGAGTTATCGTTGACTTACGGAAACTCAATTTTTTTTTAATTTTTGCATTATTGATTACTTGATTCTGCAAAATGATCATAGTTTCTGGAATACTAGGTTTCGCGACTTGATACATTCTAAGAGGGATCATCTAATTCGTACATCCAGGAAGTTCCAAGCAAACATCTTGGAAACCGAAAAAGTTACACGCGAAAGCGTAAACATAACCTCTTCTTGCGACTTCTTTGATCTGAGAATTTTCTAAGCCTCTACGTTGTCAAATGTCGACTGACCAATGATTTTATGCTGTGAGAAAGACCTAGAGCTACGTTGGAAAAATTCGGCAGAGCTTGATGAGGTGATCTCGCATAGTGGTTCCTCTCTCATTGATGTGGGGTCCATTGGACCCCTTCTGCCATCTACATCAGGGTTTGGAGGTGTGCCATTGAAGGAATTCATTCATGGGCTTCGAGAGAAGGTGGGTTTGTTATAATTTCGGTTGAATTCTCTCCAGTTGCAATCTACTGTGACTTCTCCCCAATTCACACACATCTTAGTGGAGTCACCGTGCGTATCTGCTACGTGGACTTCTCTCCGGATTTCTCTCTTTTGACAATTGTGTTGATCTGGTCATTGCCTTTGTCAAAAAATTCTAACTTGTGACAACCTTCCATCTCGGAACATTTGTCTGCGGATTGATCGTCACACCAAATGATCGCTGGGTTGTGATTTGCATGCTTGCCACATGGCAACCATACTAGCGCCGGGCACGCTCACCACAGAGCAGTTGCCTATCTACAGGCGCTCAACGAGGGAACAACGCAGCATCGCACCGCTAAATGGCCGTCCATTTACTCCATCCACACACGTTTCATACATCTCGAGTAACCTATATCGGCGATCCGAGCCGAACTAGTCAGTCCACCGCAAGCAGCGGACTCAACAGCTCTCACGTCCTCGGGTACATTCAGGGCCAAGATGCTGATGAGAAACCTGCCAGTACTCCTTGCCATCCTTGGGCACACTCGAGGATGGTAAGCGCCAAAGGCCAGCCGCCGAGCTCACTCGATGGCTAGCCTGATGGCCCAGAAGATGTCTCCTCGGAGACGCCACAATTATATCGATCACCCGCCCTGCTGAAAGAGATTACGTGGGGTCCCTGATCCGACGTGGGGTCCCACGTGGGGTGCAACGTGGGGTCCCTCATCCGACGTGGGGTCCCACGTGGGGTGCAACGTGGGGTCCCACGTAGTACCCCACGGGGGCTGGTGATATCATGTGGGACGTCATGGAACAGGAT
>JAPYYZ010003416.1:0-11632 GCA_030522705.1 Eretmocerus eremicus | reverse complement strand
GCCCTGGATAGCTCATCTGGCAGAGCGTCTCACCGGCATTGAGAAGGTTCCCAGTTCGATCCTGGGTCCAGGCGATTTTTTTCACGATGTCAGTCAAATACATTTTTTCATTGATTAACATCTCGACGATCAAACTGTGATCGATATTTCATGATAAATCGGCCTCAAATTTGAGGTTGATAAAGGAATATAAAATTAGTCCTCCACTGCCGATTTACGAACTAAATATCATTGATTCACATAAGAGGACGATTCAAGCTCGAAAAGTGTTGCCCCAATTACGATTATCTATCCATGAATGAACAGTTGCGTTTGGAATTTCCAATCCGTCTAAGGAATGTTTCGTGAGCTTGGTCACGAGCCGAGCTGCGTTCAACTCTAATTTCGGTATTGAAAGAGTTTCCATCGGAGCTACTTTAGTTTTTGAGCCGAGCATGATCAGATTAGATTTACCAACCACGCGGAAATATACTACCCCAGCGTACGCAGTTTTAGAAGCGTCAGCAAAATCGTGAATCTCTATTTCCCCTGAGGACGAGCAAGCGTCAACCCATCGAGGTATCCTAATCTGAGACATTGCAGCAAGAGACTGATAACAGTCAATCCAATATTGAGATTCATCAGCGGGGATTTCAGCATCCCACTCTCTGCTCACAACCCACAAGAATGGATTGAAAATGTTCGGAATTGCTATAATGGGCGAGATCCATCCGAGAGGATCAAAGAGCTTGGAGGTCTTTGACGAAACGTTACGGCGAGTAATCGTGATGTCCATAGGCTCTCAAGCTACACTGTAAGCGAACGAATCAGTTTTTGGGTCCCAAACTAAACCCAGAACCGAAAAGCCAGACCCAACTCTGAGATTAGCTGCTGAGGCTATCTCGTCGGGCTTGAGGTCGCGCAGTAAAGCTTCATCATTTGACATCCATTTACGTAGCGAAAAACAACCTCGGCCAGTGATGGCCCGAGCCTGATCCCGCTTGAGAACAGCTTCCTCGATGGTCCGGCTACCAGAGGCAATATCATCTATGTAGGTTTCTTCGCGGGGAATTTCAGTTCCGAGTGGCAGCTCTTTTTCTCCGCCTTCCGCTAACTGGTGAAGAGACCGAGTTGCTTGAAAGGTTGAAGAAGCGTAGCCAAACAGCACAACGCAGAGGAACCAGATTTGGAGCTCATCACTTAGCTCCTCTCTCCAGAAAATTGCTTGGGGGTGCTGATGATCTTCAGCCCCCTCTATCCGTGAATACATTTTGGCGCAGTCAGCTGTGAAAACATATTCGTAGAATCTCCAACGGGAAATAAGCAGTATGAGATCGGGCAACAAATTTGGCCCAATGCAGAGGAAATCATTCAGAGAATTCCCAATGGTCGTTTTGTTGGAAGCGTTGAAAACAGGGCGTACTTGAGTAGTGTTGCTGCTCTCTTTCACAACCGGATGATGCGGCGGAAAATGACATTTCTGCAAATCAATTGAGTCAACGCGCCTCATATAGCCAGAAGATTGAAAGTCTTTCATGGCTTTGATATAGGCGTCGCGAATTTCAGGATCGCGAGCGAAACGTCGCTCCAAAGCGTGCATTCTCTTGACAGCGATGTCATAAGAATTCCCCCAATCAGGAGGGACTGATGGTTCTAAAGCTAGCCTTACCACAAAGCGCCCATCTGCCTTACGTGAATGTGTGGTGCGGAAGAAGTCCTCGGAATAGCGTTCCTCTTCTGTCAGGTGTTTGACAGACCCTGGAGGCTCTTCAATTTCCCAAAAACGGTGTAGAAGAGCGTTGAGGTGAGCGTCTACCAATGAAACGTTGAGCGATATAGTTGTTGCAGGCCGACCCGGTGAAGCAGAGCCAGACAGAGTCTAGCCGAGTGAGGTCTTCGTGGCGATGGGGGTACCAGGGACGACGCAGCGCCGGATACCCTCTTGTGCAATTGCAGCATGCTCAGCTGCACCCAAAAGCACATCAATCCACACAGCAAGATTGAGGCCCTCGAGATGATCCCATGGTGTTGAATTTCCTACCAACGGGCGATAATTTGTAATTTTTGTTATAACAAAAGAAGTCATAGATTGCTTAAAATCAGATTCAAAATGAGGCTTGACGAAGAATTGAACCATGCTGCGGCAAATGGCGTTTTTCTGGCCTCCTAGACCAGAAACGGGCATGTGGACGCTCGTCCTATTTAACTTGAGAACAGAGCACAGCTGCTCAGTGATGAAAGATGCTTGTGAGCCTGGATCAATGAGAGCGCGTGTATGGACAAATCGTCCATGGGAATCATGCACACGGATGAGAGCGGTGGAGAGCAGGACGCTCGTAGCCGCAGGCGCCTGTTCCTTCGTCCTTGGTGCCGCTTGTAGACAGGATGCCGGCGGAGCGAGGGACATTTCGTGGGTCGTGGTTCGAGTGCTATTTCGCTCAACCGTAGGAGAAAAGCTCGAGCTACCTTGCTACTCATTCGAAGTTTGTCCCCGCGACGGAAAATGATGAATGAGCGTTTGATGCTTGCCATTGCATGATTTACGACGTTTCACATGTCTACAGTCTGAGCTTTTGTGCCGAGAAGAGAGACAGTTATAACAGAGACCCTTAGTGATTGCGACCTCTCTTCGCTCGGCGGGTTCTTTATCGTGAAAGTCTTTGCACTTGACAATGGAGTGAGCTCCATTGCAGTGAGAGCAAACTTCAGCAGGCTTGTTAGACGTCTGTGTCACCTGAGGTTTGTTAGACGTCTGTGTCACCTCAGGTTGAGAGACATGCGACGTTGTCCTCTTGGGCAGGCTACTCTGCGGTGGTTTCGGTTTGGTGTCAGTTGAAGTTTTGGTGGCGGAAGAGCTGCTAAAACTCTTAGCACTCTTCAACTGCACCGAAGCGAGCCTTCCCTTTTCGAAGGAATTCTCGAGCGCTTCAGAAGTTGGAGGTTTGTGCGGATCTTCGGAGCCAGCGATGTCCTCTTCCCACTTGCGTTGGATTCCTGGTGTCAGTCTGCTCACAGTCAGGAACACAGTGATGTGGTCCCAGTGCTCGATGGGACTCCCTAAGGCCTTGAGAGCCTGTAAAATATGGCGAGTCGCTGTGCGCACTCGGCACACTTCTTTGGCAGACATATTGGCCATGCCTTTCAAAGTCAGCAACTTAGAAATCAGTTTGGTGATTTGCAGCCGAGGATTATCATAATGATTCTTTGAGATCTTTGAGATCTTTCCAAGCTTCATCAAAATGCATACCAGTGTGGGGGACTTCCTCAAAAAGATCAGCAGCTCCACCCTCGAGAGATTGCCAAAGATAATGCATTTTGCAGATGGACTGCAAACCTGCTCGCTTGATGACCAAATCCATGGAGTAATCTCGAAACTTGGTCCGTTCCGAGGGCTCGCCAGAGAAAGTCGGAAGTTTCATCTCTGGGAGCTTTCCGAAACTAGCGACGGAAGCTTCCTCTTCTCTGCCTGCCGTCACTTGCACTGCTGGATTAGATTCCTCTTGCTTAAGCTGCAACGCATGGTCTTTATACAGTCCCATACTAACAAAATAGGCCTCCTCGGCTTGTGCGAAAACATTGTTGGCAAAATAGCTGTCGCTGGGATCGAGGTCATTGTCTCCTTCCAGCTCATTATGGTCATTCTCGAAAGACTTCCATAATTCTTGCAACCCTTCAACCCGAGCAGAGCAAGCACCTTGCGTCATATTCGCGCGACCAGTTTTCTTGTAATTGGCGAAGTGATTCTGGATCCTGGTCTGCCATTTGAGCTGCCTCTCTATAGTCACCATGTTGACCAGAGAGTTGACCACCGAGCAAGATCCTGACGATTTGTCGAGCGAGATTATGTAGAAGGCACACTATCCGTTGATCCAGGCGATAGTATGAGAGCAGGACTAAATTTAGCTGTTTACTGCAAGCTGGAGTATAGCTAGCAATTGCGACAATGAAGTGATCCGACGATGCTAACAAAGCGAGCGTGAACAGCGAATAGCTGAATTTCTGAACAGTGAGTTGCTGCAAGGTACAGAGCACGCGAGAATGCGCCTGGCCATCCGAAAAAAGATGCGGAATGAGAGGCGCAGCCATTCACCCGAGTATACACTCAAGCATAACGTCGCTGCGACCGATCTCAAGATGCGTGGACATATTCAAGATAGAACGAACACACCTGCAATGCGTGCGTGTTGCAGAGCGCTACTATATGCGCCTCTTGCTGTTATTGCGTGGGAGCGCTATCAGAGCAGGCGAAGCTCCTGCGGCACCGCACACTGCATACACGCGTCGCCGTCTTTGCAGGAGTGCTCCGACTGCGGAATGCGCCGTTGCCGCACGCCGCTAGCGATGACGCTGTGGTGTACGTGCCAGAGAGTGATCTCAAAATGGCCGCTCACCAACTTCCGGTCACCCACGCGGGGTATTCTCGGGCTGCTACGATGATCAGGAACCCCAGAACTCTCACGTGGATGTAGCTCTCGTTGCCGCAACGATGCTTCGTCAAGCCTTGGACTAAAAAAAGCTTTTGTCTCGAGAGCCTTACATCGGCCCCAGAGGTATCGATTCTTGACCACAGGCATGAAGTAATTTCACCATGGTAGGGATGCATGATAACGGCGGATTGTGATTGTGCCGGCTTCCGGGCTTCGCAGAGATTCTGAGGGACCCTATTAGGGCATCCTCCCACCATCTAGTGAATGTATTGAGACTCAGATCTGATGTATGTGCAATCACATAAGTCATCTTTCATGTTGGAGTTGCCATACAGGAGGATCGGAGGTACGTGAGCATGCGGGATGTCGCAAAAAACTGCGAAAAACGCGTTTGAAGTGGTTTTTAGGCTCTCGAAACGTTTCTCCCAAATGTAAAATTCTGAAAATTTTCTTGTAGGTAGAAAATACGTATTCTCACATTGAGAAAAATTCCCAGCTAGACAGCCCCAAACCCGTCAATATGGCGAATTGTTCAAAATTCCCAAAATTTTTCTAGTTATGTTCGGCAACCGAAAAATCATAAAAAATTACCAAAGTTTAGTCTGTATAGGAACTATTATTGTGGATTTTTCTAGATTTTTCGGTCCATTGTCGTCCCCGGAATAAATCAAAGACCATAAAACAGTTTTTTTGAGGTTATGTCGACCAGGAGTGACCTAGGAGTCTGACAATTTTTTTAGTAGTATATTTGTCGATACTTATCGAACGGTATGGGTCACTTGGCCATTTCCGACCGGAGCGCTTCCGACTCCAATACCCGGCTATAGCCTTTCCAGATTCTCCAAACGTTCCAATGTTTCTCTCCTCGAGAATGTTTCCTACATTTTCGAGGTGAGCGACGGGGAATGGAAGAGTTCGTGATCGTGAGCTCATCGGCATGGATGAATGTAATATGTTGATATCCTCAAGTTCTCCATCAAACTCATTCCATAAAGTGAACTTAACGACTTACATCTGATTTGCTATCAGAAGCAACCGAGTTTTGCACCCACGAATGATTGACCGTCTCCACTAAAATCGGAGTGCGCTGCTCTGCGAGGCGGGGATCTCGATACTACAAAATGTGATATCGGATGACGTGCATGGTTTTTGCAGCCTTGAACGAAATGAGATGGAAAAAGTTCAGATTTTCAAGATCTCCAGAGGTTTTTCGGCGCCTACATTCTGGAAAGGAATCATTGAATCAGAATCAAACTCAAACCATTCAAAATTGTGAGTCAAGAGCTTCGAAGTTCGTGTTTGGAAGTATCTTGAAGTCTTTCTTAGTATAAATTATCACTGATTTTCTGAGGAGAGATTCCTTTTCAGTAAAGTCACCATAATTTAGGGATGATGGAAGAATTAGTATTTGGGTGATGTCTTAATGATTCCTGATGGAAACCATACCGAGCGAGATATGAGTGAATTGCAAGGTTTCAGCTCTCCAATCATACATTTTTTCGTCATTCCTGTATTATAGTGACCTTTTCGAAAGGAATCTTACCTTAGGAAAATATCCATATCTCAGGATGGGAGAACTTATCTCGAAGGACTTCCTAACACCGATTCAGAAGCTCTCGACTCTCACTCTTGAATGGTTTTGGTTTGATTTTGATCAATGATTCCTTTAGAGAATGCGAGTGCCAAAAAAACCGGTGAAAATTGTGAAAAATTGACCTTTTCCGAAAAGATCTTTTTCTCAATCTCACTTTGCTCAAAGCTGACTCATTAGCCGGAAGATGGCAATTATAGTTCTGAAAGTTCATTATCAGACTTTCAAAATGAGCTGAATAAATGTTCTCTACGATGAACTAGCTACGAGATATCCAGCTGTGAATGAAAAAGTTCAAAGCTGTGAATGAAGGAGACGAATAAAAAAGTTTTTTTGGGGTGAGCTCTAATTTTTAACCGGCAGTGTATTTTTCGATATGCATCGAAAGTGAGTGGTATCTCGCAACGGCAACTGTCGATGAACAAAAGTTATCGACCACTCATCACGGTAAGCCAACTGGTGAAATCGATTCAGTGCTTCGGGGATTATGGAACTGCTCGTGCTCTGTATCCGTGAGAGAGCAATGCCCGATAGCGCGGTGCTCGGACTCGAGCGGTTCGGGCTCGACGCGCTCAACTCAATCTCTCGTCTTTAGCTCGAGAATGCTTGGTTTTTCTAACACAGTAGAGTTTTTTCCTCCAAAACGCACCTGGTCACTTTGCATTCGATTCACAATTACCGGAGTTACATCGAGTCTACGAATGGAGCGCGAGGCGCCTATGTGAACGCATGTTGAACGCTCCGGACATTTTTGCGCATTTCTCCACTGGGCATTAGGTTTTCCGGGAAAGTGTCGTTTTTTTGTAGAGAATTTGAAGATCTACAACTTTGGTCTCGTGTGTTTCTCCGTAACAGCGCATATTTTCCGAAATATTTGTAAAAATCAGAATTCTGCGCTGAAAATCATTGATAACAAACAAACAGCGCACTATGAGCGATTGTGGTTTTTTTTCCAAGGCTAATATCTCGGGATGAAATCAATATTTTTGCATGATTCAAAATGGAAAATGAAGCATAGATTCTCTAGAATGGGGAAAAATTGTTGTTGCAGAATCATTTTGTCATAAATAAATCCTAATTTTATTAAATAAACAATGAGATCATGCAAATGATTATTGAACCAATCTTCAGAAGCATTGAGACGGGTTGGAGACGCAGAATTTCTGGTTTTCTGATGACTAGAAGTCGCTAGCATCAAAATCCATCCTGTCTCAATGCTTCTGAACATTGGTTTGAGCATCATCTGCATGATTTCATTGTTTATTTGAAAAAATTAGGAATTTTTTAATAACAAAATGATACAGAGACAACAATTTTTTCCTATTCTAGAGAATCTGAGCATCATTTTTTATACTGAATCATCCGAAAATATTGATCCTATCCCGAGATATCAGCCTTGAAGAAAAACCCGCAATCGCATAGTGCGGCGAGGTTTACAGGCAAGCGACCTGGCGAAATCGGTTCAGCGCCTCAAAATGCATGGGAATATGTCTTCAAACTTTCTGGACACCTGAATGAGTACTCAGACGTCCCCTGGCGACCGGACTATATTCTACAATGGAGGGCCAGCCAACACTTTTGTGACAACAAGCAGGTGCAGCGGCGAACGACATTATTGACAAAAATCTACGCCAAGACGAATTGGCAAGTGGGAGTACTGCAATCAATGTAGAGAATTTTTTTTGTCCTCTCGATCATTCATCTCGATACTCATCCGCTGTTTCTACCATCATGAAGAATGAAAACATATGAATTCTCAGCTTTATTGGTTGAGCAGGGACTGATTGATCGTCTGTTCATCCATGTTTTGGAAGAAGATTATGCTTCTCGGGAAGGTTTTGCGCGATGACTTGGTAATCGAATAACTCTACGAAAATTCTAGGGTATCCTTGAGACCACAACAACGAAATATCATCAGACACGGTTGCTGTTCAGTAGTCAGAGAAGAGAGCAGAAAAATTCCATTCTCTTTCTCAGCGGGAGGTTTGAAATCAGTAGATATATGTTCCCATCAATCATACATGAGTTGATACAGCTTCTTCTGCTTGAGAACCGCATAACCCCTCCGATGTTTTCTGTCAGGAATACTCTGAAGGATACAAAGAGCAATTTTCAAGACTTCTCATCTTCCGACTTGCTGCACAAAACTTTTACAAGATTGAATTCACACAAAGTGAGAAAAGAGCTGTTTACTGAAAGAAGCAAAGGATGAAATCTAAGACTGATGAACTCTTTGATCATAAAGTTTGATTAACCCCTCTAGGTGGATGAAGAATTGATTTTGGAGCGTCGATGATTCATTAAGAGAAATAGAGCTGTCATGATTCACAATGTTCGCACAATTCTCACTGTTTATGAGGGCTATTTGCAAAGATCCTCTCCATAGCTTACGCTCCTTTCTGTCGATTCCCTCCTCAGACGAAAAGTTTTCTAGTAATGAACGGGATGAAAGTTGACCTTAATATCCATAATTTGATACCTCAGTGTGTTATCATCACAGATTTCATTTTCTAAAACTCCACGGGATACGTGTATCATGCAGAATAAGCTAGTTGGTACGAGTCGTAGACCAAAGGTGGATTTTCAAGACTGTCTCAGCGGAGACTTGTCTGTTGTATTCCTTAACTGTAAGAAAGGAATGTCATTTTCAGAGGACTGATGATAGTTCACAGAGTACTTATACGGTATACAGTTCTCCATACGAACAGAAGTGTCGGTCATCCAGATATGCCACAATGCCTCTGAGCAAAGGTTTCGTAAGCTTCAAACCGGCGCATTCGCAATCAACCATTGCCGTCATGGGTCCTGCTGATACCTTTAATCGAGTCCATCGCGACAGTACGGATTCATTGTCAGAGAAGCATCAAAAGCAGTATGGATCACATCCAGCTCACTCAGGTGTCGATTAGGTTGAGTGATGCTGTTGAGCTGTCGAGTCATTAATAATCGTATCTCAGTAGCGTCAACTCGCGTTCGACGAGCATTAGCAGCCATTGAAGGCTCGTCTCAGAATCATACTAGTGTACCACATTCACATTTTTTTTTTATAGAGAGATGGAAAACGCTGTTATGCATTGCCGAATGACCGGCGATCCGGGGATGTCGAACTCCCGGGTCTTACGGTTTACCGACTAAAAAACCTCCTCTCCGACTGACTATTCTGACGGGGTACTACTATTTAGTATTACTTCCCGCGAGATGATCTGTCCCGCGCATCGGTGCGCTCTCTCAGTTGCCCGTCTCGTTTCGTGGCGTCACGTCTGTCGTTTGTCTCTTCTTACTTCGTTCTCCTTGGCGTCCTCCTCGGGTTCGGTCAAGCGTTGTTTGGCGCCTCAGGTCCCTTTCCCTCTCCTCCTCATGAGTCATTGCGAGCTTGATGTAGCTCGCAATGTCGTTTCATGATTCTTTGTTCCGGATCATGGTGCTGACCAAGTTCTCTGGTGTGAGGGTAACACCGGTTGCTCTCTCTAAGTTGCTGCGTTCTGCGCTCGTATTACTGCACGCGAAGATCACATGCTCTGCGCCGTCCCAGTCATAGGCACACATATAGCATTCTGAGATCTCACGCCTCTCGAATCATGTGAGGTACATCCCAAAGTACCCGTGGTTTGTCAGGGCTTGGGTGACCCAGGATTCGAGCTCTCCGTATGCCCGGTCGACCCAATCGGCTATTCCGGGGATGAGCCTATGCGTCCTCTCCTCCTGTCTGTTGCGCAGGTCCCATTTGGTTTGCCATTCCATGAGCGTCTTGGCTCTCTTCCGTTCCCTGAGCGCAACCTTGTGGGCCGGAGTGAGCCCGCTTTCCAGTTTTAGCAGCTCTTCTCTGTTTGTCTAGAGCCTCACTCACTCACAGACGAGCAGGCGGACGGGGGGTAACCTCGACAGGACGCAAGCTGCGTCCCTCGAGACTGTGCGGTATGCGCTGATTGCGCACAACGCCGCCCTCCGTTGGACTGGGTCCATTTGCTTGTCAATAACCGAGCCTCGTGCGATCCGACCCCACATGGCTGCTTCGTAGAGCATTATGGAGAATCTGACGGTGTTGAAGAGCTTTCTCCGTTGGAGTTGCGGGCCACCGATGTTCGGTATCAACCGCTGTAGGGCGGTGCCCGTCGTCTCTGCTTCGAGCGCAGTCTCTTGGACGTGTCTCTTGTACGTCCTGGCGTCGTCCAGCCATACAGCGAAGTATTTAACCGCGCCTTCAATCGGGATGTCCTGCCCGTCTATGAGGAATGTTGGAGTCTTGTAGACCCTCCTCCTGGTGGCTACAATCACTTCGCATTCCGGGATGGCCAGTTCCAAGAATCTGTGGGCCATGGCCGCCCGGACCAATTTCAGCGACTCGTTCAATGGAGTTTGGAGCGCCGTTGAGTCGGCAGCACCGATCGCTAGGGCGATGTCATCCGCGAAGCCGACCAGTGTTGCATCCCCAGGGAGGTCAAGGTTCAGGACTCCGTCGTACTGGGCGTTCCAGTCGAAGGTTCCCGATACCGATCCTTGGGCCACGCCGGCTGACAGCTCGATCCCTCTCCTCCCTCTGTCTGTGTCAAAAACTACTTTCCTGTCGTGAAAGTAATCGTTGACGACGGCTTAGACGTATCACGGTAATTGTCCGCTAAGCACTTCATACATGCGTTCCCAGCTGGCAGACTTGAGGGCGTTCTTTACGTCTAGCAGTATGACGGCGCAGAAGCCACCCGGGTATGGCTGAATATTTGCCGCTTCCTCAATCGCGTTCTGCACGACTTCTCCTGCGTGAAGCGTGCTGAGGCCCTTCCGGAAGCCGAACTGCATTGGTGCCATCCCTCCTGTTCTCTCGTATGCGGCTTCGAGTAAGCAGGAATGAATCCACAGTCCTCCTATATCTTGGCGTACATCAATTCATCGATCCTTCACACTATTCTTCGGGAGTCTTGATACTCTCCGAATAGCGGATCTAGGATAGAACCACGTAACATACTCTAAAGAACACACTTTCAAAGTAGGAGTCACCACATATAATGCTATGTGTGACTCTGAATATAATCTACACTTACAACTTCAATCTCGCGCTTCTTATGAATTTCGGCAGATTCATAAACACTGTGCATCCCATCTCCACAACTAAAACTCTTCTTAGCCTGAAAGTTTTCCCTCTATTTCAAGGTTCTTTCAATTCCTGATATTCAAAGAAATCATTTCATAAATGATCGGGAAATTCGAATGATCCAAAGTAGATTGTAATCTCTGGTTGCTTCCTGCTGCAAGACATAATCTCAGTTTGACGTTAACGTTTAGTATCGGTTGTTATGCACGGATAGAAAAAATAGATACATGGGGTGGTAGTCCATTCGTTTCCATATATCACCACTAGAGGGTCCCTCGATCATCTTGAACTAGGCTCACTGAATATACCGGGATGAGTTATATTCCGCGAATTTTGAAATGAAAGGCCAGGGAATTCAGCGAAAAACTCTTGAATAAGTCCCTGATTCGTGTCACATAAGTCATCCAGTCAAGAATCATATTAGGATCGACTCGGGAGTTCTTGAGAATGTTTTGAAACAATATAGAGAGCAATTTTCGACAATGAAAAGAATCGACTTTTTGACTCTTTTTGACCAGAGTCCTACCTCAAGAGATCTCACAGAACTTT
>JAPYYZ010003415.1:0-12115 GCA_030522705.1 Eretmocerus eremicus | reverse complement strand
CATGCAAGAGAAGTGGCAAGACCGTAGATAACCAATAATACGCATCTCATAGCATTTTTCTTTGCTCATGGTCTACATTGCAGCAACCCACAAGTTGCAATGTTATTCACTCTTGTAATTGCAATCGGCTCATCTGCATCGCCTTGGGGATCATCAATCTGTACAGCACTGTACAGATTTACACTACACTGCACAAAAGTAAACAAAAACCCGCGCGCTGTTCCACCGAGTTTATAACGAGTTTCACACGAGTCGAGCATCACGTGGTGCCTGAATCAACCCATCCGAGGTCCGGTGTTCGTCTAGAGCGCGGAGGTCCGCGACGACGAGCGTCATCAGTGACGTCTTCGCGACAAAGCCGGCCGTCCCAAGCTGCCGATGCTTGGGACTTGCACGTTATCCACGGCACCCGCAAGATTGAGCACCACTGAGCGGGGCTCAGATGAGTCGTCAAGATAATCATTTTCCAGTCTGCTGTTGTTTGCATCAACGGAGGGTGAGTCGCCGAACAAGCAGGACAACCAAAAGAGAAAAAAGAGGAGGATGACGAAGAGGAGGAGGAGGATGATAGCTCTAGGTATCAATTTCTCTATCCCTACTTCTTTCATTTTGAAAAATTAATCTGTTTCGTGCACTGACAAGAGTGATCTCAGATACGCGCCTCCCCTTATTTTCATATTTCATCATTCTTCTCCCATATCCAGTATGTTCTTCTCTAAACAACTTTTTGACCATCAATTTTGTTGATTGGAATATAAATTGCCAACGGTCTTATTCTATCAATTTTTTCAAATTACCCTAACCAGGTTATTGAATCTTGAGATCTTGAACAATTTGTCGAATTGTACTACAAGAATATTGAAATCAAAATCGAATTCTGTAGAGTATCGCACCTGAAGCATCAGAAGTATTGTTTGCAAGATTTTATGCGTGGTACTAATCTTTGTGCCTCTTTGAGAGTTATCAGAAGTGTCATTTTGGATTGCGAAAGAGAATAACTAACAAATTCCATTTCAGTGATTCAGAGAAGGAGGCACCCAGATTCCAAGCAGAGGCAGCAGTGTCCGCATTTGATTTGAACTTAGAAGAGACCTCGTCTAAGATTGTTGATCAGCATGCTCGCTTGATAGGAACTTTGGAGAATGTTTTAGCTTCGGTCAATAGACTCTTTGATCAAAGCAATGACATGTCTCTCCAACAAATGGCTGATGCATTCAAGACATTGCAAGATAAACATTATGAAGAGTATAAGGCGCATGAACAAGGAAACTTAGCTTGCAGTCTTATTATCCCTGAAATGAAAGAACATCTCAAAAACTGGGATCCCCTAAAGATCGCTCAGCTCGGCTAATGTTGCAACCATGGTCACGAGTGTTCTAGAAGGGTGATATGAATTCTTTCTTGGTGAAGAATATATTACCCAAACTACAAGTAGCTCTTTCTGAGCTAGTTATCAATCCACATCAGCAGCACGTACACCGGTGGAATTGAGTCTGTGACTGGAAGGATATGATTCCTGTTTATACAATGCCTGCATTATTCGATAGATTTTTCTTTCCAAGGTGGTTACATGCTTTGGGTCTCTGGCTCAATCACAATCCAAATCATGAACAGGTGACAGATTGGTACAGTGGGTGGAAGTCGTTTCTGAGCGAACAGCTCTAAGCAGAGCCACTTGTCAAAGGTGAGTACTTCTGAGAAAAATAAAAGGCGTATGGCTGTGCATGTAGCTTTTACTAATTGATTTCCTCTCGAATTCCAGATTCATTACAAAAAATCATTAGAAATGATGAACAGAGCAGTATCTGTACCAACAGGACTCCAGCCAGGATCAGTTTGGCAGGTCTCGTGCTTGACTACTTCAGAACGAGTGAGTTTGTCACAAGCTCCTCAAGTAGCTCAAATATCACAATCAATAATGGAGGTAAGAATCTCATTCACGAGTTTCAAAATATCCCAATTGAAGAGTGTTCCATTCTACTCCAACGTGGCGTTCTCTCTTCTTTTTTCAACAGAGATTGGCAGAGGCAGTAAGAACAGCATCACAGATTTCTCAAGGTTTCAAAAATTTGGTACAGAGGAAATGTGAGGAGAGAGGAATCTTGTTCATGCTCGTACCAAACCGTTATCGCGAGGGTAAACAAGTGTACAAAGTTGGTAATATTCAGGCCTATACAGACAGTAACGTGATATTCGTTTGTCATCAAGGGAACAAGTTGAGTACCAACGAATCTCAGCACGTTACTGGATACCACTGACCTCTAGTGCAACGAGAATTGTAAATACTTAGGATTATATCAAATTAAGATAAGATATGTGTATATATGTATCATATATTATTTTGAATTTAAAATCTGTTTATTCATCTGTTTATTTATCTATTTGATTCAATATCTGTTATACATATAAACCCACCCATGCATGCACACACATGCACGCACACGCGCCCGCGACCAGTGCAGCGCATCATGTGATCGCGAGGGAAAATGGCTGTCCGTGCAGCAGACGTCCATGGACCCCGAACTCGGACGGGTGCTGCGACGACTCGAGGGCTCGAGGGCAACCCTGACTGGGCAAACCTCTCGAGATCACCGAAGTATTTGCTTGTGTAGATAGTGGAGCATGCGTTGGGTGCTTCCACTGAGACGTCAACGTAGCCACGCATTAGATCTCGCGACGCATCGAGAATGACCTTGATCGCAGACACTTGGTGTCGTAAACGCGCGCCTTCACCGCCTCGCGGTTCCTCGCCCCGCGCTAAGCCCGTCGTCGTTGTCGTCGTCCATCGTCCATCGTCAATCGTCCGTCGTCGTCGTCGTGTCGTCGGGGATCGCAGGAGCCAAGGGCGATACTTCAACTGCAACGTGGCAGCAGAAGATCCCACAGAGGAAGGTATGAGAATGTACAGGTGTGTTTATTCAGACTATGATTCTTTATTAATGATGTAATGATTCTGTTCTAGACGATATTGACTTGGAGCTGCAGTTAGCTAGGTTTGAAAATGTAATGGAGAGAAGATTGTTTGACTTGGAGCTGCGGATAGCTATGTTTGAAAATGTAACGGAGAGAAGATTGGTACTTCTGAACTCTGTCTCCCTTCGTTGAAAACTTCACAATGTACTTGATTGGCATAAGCGAGTAGGATGGTTTGAAGGTCAACCTCATGAAGTGAGATATCCTGAAAGTTCTCACGTTTCTACTTTGTTCGAATGTGTTTTGATGAGTAAGATGATTCAGTGCGGATAATCAACACATACACAGAAGCTGTGCAAACAGTGAAGCCCCTTTAAGCTATTACGATGTTGCATAGTTTGTGGGTATCACTCGCCAAATTCTATGAGAAGAATGAGCAGTTATCAGATGCAAGAACAATTTTTAAAAAGGCGGTACTAGTTCCTCACATGAAAGTGGATGATTCAGCTTCCACTTGGTGTGAATGGGCCAAGCTGGAGATAAGGTATGGGTAATTGATCGAATTTCATTCCCTCCCTTGTGATCTCACCCATCAGATTGGGACTGATTTATCGAAACTTTTTTTTTTAGATGTGAACATGCACAGCACGGCCATCCAAAAGAGTTGCTTCCCAGGATGAAACGGAAACAGTTCAAATGAGACTCTCTAAGTCTCTGAAGGTTTGGTCAATGTATGCTGATCTTGAGGAAAATTTTGGATCTTACAAGGTAACAACATAATTATTTCTCACTCTTTCAGTGAAGACAGTCCAATTACGTAATATGTGTAACTTTCAATAATATCTTTCCAGACTTGCAAGGCAGTTTACGACAAAATAATAGATGATGTGACACATCGATCTAAAGATTATTCTAATCAAAAAAGCAGAAGTCCGAGGTAGTAAGGGTGATTATTTTTTGTAAGGAGTCATCGGTCAATCGAGTAAAAGAACTGATCAATGGCAATGTATCAAGCTATAGGACTCGAATCAAGAAATGATCACAAATTCTGAAGCTTTGGGTTGAAGATTTGAAAATTGCAACTACTCAAATAATTATTATAAATTACGGCTTATCCCTTGAGGAGAACAATTACTTTGAAGAAACTTTGAGAGTATTTAGAAACACCCGATACATTGTATTGCTCAAATGGCCAATGGGCATTGTTCAAATGGCCCAATGTCTACAACATTTGGAACACTTACCTCACTAAATTTTTGGGAAGATATGTGGAAAGATTTTTGAAAAAATGCAAGGAAAAAGATCTTGTTGTCAAATTTTTATGCCATTTTTGCAAAACTTTGACGCGCTTCACAAGCACCGGGTGAAGAAGTTGACTTCTTTGAGAGAAAATGAACTGAATCAAATTCAGTCTTTTCAATAAAATGGAATTCAAACTTCCTTCATATCATGCAGCATCTATTCAAAGATCATTCTGGTGTAACAATGCTCAACAGTTCCACCACTTGTGCAGAACTGTTAGAAAAGTACAGCGTTCGGAGGATATCCATATAGATATATGTGACCCATCAAACTTATTACTGTTCTGTGTCAATATGCTTTTCGGGGAATCCATGTTATATGAGTTGTTGATACTTTCCTTGCTGTGAATATTCAATTCCTTTCATAAAAGAAGTCCATAGCGACTGCTACAATACCTATCAAAATTATTGGACAATGGATAGTCTCAGTAAATCAGTGAAGTGACATTTGTGAAACGCTTTATTTTCCCACAATTCTCAAAAAAGCATCCTCAGAATTTATCGATTTTTGTTTCTCAAGCATTTTTTTTCGTTTATTTTACAAAACTAAAATCAACGTTGATGATGAGGTGAACCTTTTTTCTTTCATTCAACGACTCGTAACTTCGATAGGTATCATTCAATTATAAAAGTTCCAATGGAATATTATAAATCGATTTATTCTCTCAACATGAATCAGCTAACATGGCCGGATTCTGGCTCTAAATATCGGGTATTTCGATTGACTTGCTGCCGGCTATTGCTAAAAATCAGACAGAATAACTGAATTCCAGCGAGAATCCGACCGTGTTAGCTGATTCAATTTTCCTGTTCAAGGACTATTTTACGACTTTTTTTATCCGAGTAACGACCTTGGGAAGAAAAACCGTCAAGTCAATACATGTCTATACTCACTGGGGCTCCAAATGACACGCCGACTCAACTTCTCCACGCGCCGCGCCATCTCGATCACGATATTCCACCTCTTGAAATCATTATGTACTGTATGAATTTGACGTATTATTGACTGCACTTTCACAGGGTAAGAATTATCCTCGAAAAATCTGGGAATACCGGAAATAGTCATGAACATATACTGTATTAACTGGAACTTTTCATAAACAATCGGATCCAAGAAAATTCGAGAGAAATGGGCACAATTTCAACTTTTTTTGGATGAGTGTTTTAGGAAGCCTCAGTTTTGATGAATATCCAAACTTTGCGAATTGTTTAAAAATAGTCATGGTTTTTCACACAACATTTCTGTGGCAATGAAGAACATTCTGGAGAAAATCAGGAAGAAAGGTCACTGATAGCACAGCTAGTAATGCAATAAACGCAATGAATGTTTCTTTGAAAAACTATGCAGTAAGAGGATATTCCATTAGACAGTGTAAAATAGCGTGTTGAAAATCGATTGACTGCAGTCAGAAAGTTTCTATCTGAAGACAGATGGAAAGAGGAACAAAATGGCAGCTGAGAAAAGTCGTAGAACAAACTTTGAAACGGAGATGATGTAGATTTTGAATCCACCTAAAATATCCCGTCAGAGTTTTCATGATTAAAAATGGCCATTTCAATCGCTTAGAGGCATAAAATGAATGTTTGGGAAATACGAATCAATCGATTTTCTTATCATATTTGAGATGCAGCCTCTTTTAAAATTATCGTATGCATTGCCTTGGAGATATCCTGCATTTACTGGCAGTATCCATAATCCTTTATTTTTGCTATTTCAAAAGCCGGCCGAAGTTGATTTAAATTTTCGAAATCAGGCATGGAAGTGATATATTGACCCCCAATCAAGCATTTTCGACCTCAGAACGGACATTTGGCACCTTGCTAACTAATACATGATGGAAAGATCACCAAAAATGCACGGAATATATAAAATGGCAGTGGTTTCATCGAAATTTATGTATTTGGTTTATGATCAAGTAATTTCATGAATAGGCTGAGGGTTCAATTGTCATTTAATCTCTTGATGTCGTTTTGAATGCAATATAGATTGAGTCGACGAATTTTGCAGCTTTTTCGGAATTTTTTCAGATTCAGACCTTTTTTTCTTAAATGTCCGTGGCGTGGCGTGTCCGTACCATAGCAAAAAACACTTACTGTTTCACAAAGGTTGAGGAAAAATTATGCCCGTCTGGGAATTGTTTTTGGATGCCAGATAGGTTCGAAGGAAGTCACGAGAAGTCAGATTTGAGATATATTTCATTAAATCATTGTTTAGGTCAAATTAGGGCCCGTGTTGTTTTTGAGCTCGAAATTTGGTTCGGCGAAATCGACCATGGGCATTTTTCTCAAGCTTTCAGTCCCCGCACTGTAGGCGCCCACACGGAACTTGCAAGTTTCGCTGGAATGACTGATATGATCAAATTGCTATATTATAGTAAAATGAGAAAACCTCTAATTCTGGATCAAGATCTAGAAAATACTGCATTAATAAGGGTCTCTCATTGGCGTTCGGATTGAATGCAGCATGCATCAGATATATAGGTTTATACCTATATATGTAATGCATATAAATGAGTATTATTCTGTATGAATTCGTGGACTACTGATATCCTGAAAATAGACCCACCGCACATTTATAATTGATGGATCACTTGCAGGTCTCAAGATGGCACCAAATTTGCAAATTTATAGTTTTTAGGACTCCATAAAATCATGACAAAATGAAGAAATCCAACTTATTGGTGATGACCATTTTCCTCTCTACCGTATTTGTTATTTTCGATCATTTAGTCACAATCATGGAGTTAGGGATTGTCAGATGATATGAGTTGCAAAACTCACAATGGTTCCCGTCAGTCTCATTTTTCATTAAAAAAAAAGCTTTGACGCGCATCTTGACTGCCGATGATTCCGAAGTCTATTCATGAATTCAAATTGAAGATAAGAATCCAAATCCAGTATGACCTTACTCCATTCTAATTCAATCATGGAATTTCTAGGTGACGAACAAGTTGAATGAACCATACTAGAAAATCACGCGCGTATATAGCAAGTATCGGAGCATCGGAAGTCCTAGTATAATTCGTTTTCGTCGTTGCACGAACAAGTTGTGACATGATACGACATCCCATTCGGCAATACGTGTGGGACCACTGAGAAATTGGTTTTTTCGGATTCGTGATATCCAAAATTTATATTCAGCTTGAATCCGAAAAGAATGGAGAAAGATAGTAGTGAATGAAGAATCGTCCAGCAGAAAGAGTTGTATAAGGATGCAGCTAAATATGAGGATACAATACCTCCTACGATAGACGGCATGCTTGGAGGTTTTGGTTTCATATCTCACACTGATATATTTGGTTCAAGACAATTTTTGAAAGTTCTATTGCAGGTGAGAATATTGATTCCATCTCAGTTTCTATAAATTACTCAAAATTGTTTCTTTGATGGAAAAATTTGAGGATCTATTTTGTTCAGGATACTCTGCGTACTAATTAATATTTTAGAAGCATCCTTTGGCTCCTGAAAGAGAATATGCTCTTGATTGCGGGGCTGGCATTGGCAGAATAACTGAAAACTTACTATCACACTTTTTCAAAAGAGTTGATTTGGTTGATCAGAACCACTAAGTCCTCGAGCAAGCTAAATCCTATCTAAAGAATTCTCTCTAGAATTGGGGATTTCTATTTTGTTGGTAAGATTAGTTGTTTCTTCCAAATCTAATTCTCCACATGATGAGATATAATCTTGGGCTTTTCCAACTTGAAATATAATTCTTTTTTAATGAGATAAATATCCTAGCGCTATTGCTGAATGAGAATTTCATTGGGAATGAGTCATTTGAGACCATTCTCTCCTTTCTCAATCCAGAGGACATTCTTGATGGATTTGAGGAGGGAGAATTATTTTATTATCAATATACTTTCTAGTCAAAATCGCGAATAGTAACTGAAAGTTTCATCATTGTTCTCAGGGTTACAGGAATTTTGCCCAGAGTCTAACAAATATGACATTATTCGGTGTCAGTGAATTCTAGGTCATTTGAACAATGATAATCTTGTCAAGTTTTTCCAAAATCGTCGGTGAGTTGAACAGTATCTCTCTAAAAAACATTGGTGCTGGCTTTGTATCATGCAGTTGTGTCCTCAAAATTGTGTTTGTAGAGGAAAGGATTGAGAGAAAACGGTTTTATAGTTGTGAAAGAAAATATGACTAGTTCCAAGAAACTTGTGGTGGACAAAGAGGATTCATCAATTACTCGTCCACGCTCAGAATTGCTCAAAGCATTTGAGAAGTCCAAGTTGAAATGCATTAAAGAAGAGAGGCAGTATATTATGCCAGATGGCCTTTTTCCTGTATATATGTTTGCTTTGATTCCTTATCATCATGAAAACTGTGAGGTGTATTAGTAAATTAATAAATTTGTAAAATATTCTAAAGAAATGAGTAATTCAATGGTCCAAAATCATGCCCTTAATATCACATGTTTCTGTATCACTTGAAAAAATGGTTCTTTCTTCACTCGCATTAATGCCACAAATTAGGGAATGTTATTCCACTTAGGTATTGGAAAATGTGTTCAGTGTAATCTGAAGGTAATTGCAATAGTTATTCTAGAAAAATCTACTTGATTTATATAGACAAGCACCCTTGTGCTTGCATTACATCAACCATGCTATATTGCATTGTATCATTCAACTGCTGATCTATATACAAACTTTAGTTGAGGCAACAGAAGAGAGAAATGACTTAGTTCATGCATTTGTGAGCATTTCCATAGATGAAATAGAGCTTGGAAGTTTACAAATTGAGCTGCAGGAATTAAATTGAACCTGCATCTTTCTCTAATCTTACTAAAAGTTGGAAATGATTTCCTTCTTTGGAATTTTCATCTTTTGGTTTTGATGAGGTTTCAGTGGTGAAGAAAACGTACGGATCTCTTCAAAGATCATCTTGAAGAAGAGTTATGATTGTGTGTGATCAGTATTTGCAGTAATTCGACAAAATCGCAAACTTTGTTATCACTTAATCGCAATTATAAAATTAGGGGTTGTGAGATGATTTGAGTTGGAACTCATACAATAATTCACTTTGGTCTTATTTTTTCATAAAAAAAATTTTGACTCGCATCTTGGCTGGAAGCATTTATGAGACGTCTTTTCACGTAGTGGAATCGCATCAGAGCAAAATTGAACAGTTCATTTGCCATTTTCCAAACATTTGATTTTTGGATTTCTTTCACCGTTACTGGACGAGGCTCGGTTTTCTGAGTTGTCTGACTCAAGTGAGATTTATCGCCTGAACATGAAAAGTATGGTTTTTAGTCCTCCATAGATTCTTTCTCCATAAAATCAAGCTCATAAATTGATAAGAACTCACTTTTTAAAAAAAGATCATGGGCTTCTTTGAAGGAACGAGGTAGAACGGCTTGGAGCACTTGTATAAAATCAACTAATTCTTCTGTTACGCCAACAAGAAGATAATGTTCTTGTAAATTACATTTGCCTCTTCCAATGCCCATTCATTGCCCACTTCCCTAGAGAATGAGTATCAGAAATGAGCAAAAAATCTTTTGAATCATGGTGTGGATGTTTTAACCCACTCACCAGCATGCTGGATCATGCCCACAGAGAAAAGGGATTCCACATATAATTGGGATCACAATCAGCTTGTCCTGCATTGGAACATTCATCAGAAGTCCTGGTATCTCCATGCTTTTTTCTAATTAGCTTTGGTCTAAAGTTATCTCCGTATCTCGAAAAGTAATAGTAAGAGACGAACCTGTCCAAATGTTTGCGTAGCAAATTTATGTACAATGGAGCTCTATTTGAACCAAATCTGTAAAATGCCTTCATTCATAAAATTTAGCAGTAGAAGCTTGAATTGATTATTACTGTTTTAGGTGACAAACAAATTTTGGCAAATTTGGAAAGAATTTGAAGTTAGTCAAGGGAATGAGTGAAATGCTAAGGATAAAACAAAGTGTACAAGCTGTGTATAATACTCAAGTTAATATGATGTCTGTTCGAATGTTGAGTAACAACACCAATCAAATGAACGACTCAATGGATGCGATGAAAATTCTCAATATTTAACCGACCCATCACTCTTGGCCAGGATTCCACAGCAGTGAACCATATGCAATTGACTTCTGGAAGTGGTTTTGGCTGTGCTCGGTTACATCTAAAATGACTCAAAGTCAGTACGTAAAGCTCAGATGAGGGTAACATGCATGACATCAGATGTGAACTCACTTTTTGTTGCTTGATACCACCTTTTCGAAAGAAACATGGATTCTTGTAAATCTTTGTACTACGGTAGTATCTAACCTAGAATATATTCTAGAATTTCATCTGGTGAATCATCTATTCTGCATTGCATGTTTGCAACGTGCAGCATCTTATTTAAATGAGTCCAAACTAAGGTGCGAAGATTGTTTTCATCGCACCCACGTAACCTAGCATGCAGGAGTGTCCATGAGTAATACTGGCAATATTTTGTTACTAAACTCAATCACTTTTTATTCTTCCTCTTCAGTTCACATACTTATTGCAGAACTGATGATAAACTTCTCTCTCCCCATGATCTGGAAATTCTTGATCCGCAGCCCTACCGATTCACTCTTCTTTCACAAGCACATGATGAATCTTACAAGTCCCATCAAAATTTATCGGGTGACGAAAAGGAAGATTGAAAACTGGTAGAGCATTTCTAAGCACAGGATAGCACTAAGAGAAAAGACTTGCACAATCTAGCTGCTGATGCGCATCTTTCGTTGCATGTAATAATGAAATTCTGTTCAACAACAATCTGCGATAGGTATTTGTAATGAAGCCACTACTGTGGTCTAAACGCAACAGATTTGCTGAGGAAATTTGGGAACAAAGAATGAACACTGTTGTTGACTGGAGTTTTTGATGAATGAAAACTTTTTACATGCTTTTTTATCGAATGTTTTCTGCTCCTTCATCCGCGCGCTGCAACTGCATATACTGCATAGCTGACTCATTGTCATATATGTGTGAGTGTGTGTGTGTGTGAGCCCCGCTCAGTGGTGCTCAATCTTGCGGGTGCCGCGGATAACGTGCGAGTCCCAAGCATCGGCAGCTTGCGACGGCCGGCTTCGCCGCGAAGACGTCACCGATGACGCTCGTCGTCGCGGACCTCCGCGCTCTAGACGAACACCGGACCTCGAATGGGTTGATTCAGGCACCCCGTGATGCTTGACCCGAGTGAAACTCGTCATGAACTCGGTGAAACGGCGCGCGGGTTTTTGTTTACTTTTGTGCAGTGTAGTGTAAATCTGTACAGTGCTGTACAGATTGATGATCCCTAAGGCGATGCAGATGAGCCGATTGCAATTACAAAAGTGAATAACACTGCAACTTGTGGGTTGCTGCAATGTAGACCATGAGCAAAGAAATGCAACTTGTGGGTTGCTGCAATGTAGACCATGAGCAAAGAAAAATGCTATGAGATGCGTATTATTGGTTATCTACGGTCTTGCCACTTCTCTTGCATGAATTTTCTTCCTTCTCGATACAAGTGGAGCACCTTGTCACCAGCTGATTTCGTATCAGCTAGTGTCATGTAGGTGGGATATATGGATCTCTGATGAATATCGATCATCGCGTGATCGATCCGTGCAATTGCATGTGCACTGTGCATCATTGACGAATTATGTCTCCATCATCCGAAAAATCCTACAGAATGTATCCAAGGCCCACTATCCGGCTAAAAAATACCCCATTATTTCAATTTCACTGCATGAGAAGAAGCTATCTCGAACTATTGATGCATGATGCTCGAAAGCGACTATTGTTCTCGCTCGGCCAAACGAGGAGCAGAAAATTCTCAAAGTCCCGCCTGCTCGGTGGAGATGCAGCAGAACACGGCAACAGCCACGATGGCGGCCGTCGTGCATGGTATTTTTGCGGAAATATTTGCCTCGTGAGCAATCA
>JAPYYZ010003414.1:0-11637 GCA_030522705.1 Eretmocerus eremicus | reverse complement strand
TGACCCACTTGATCATCAGCAAAACCATAAGACTGAAAAAAGCCATTTTGGCGCATAGGTTTATGACAATCTATCTCTATTCCTCAATCCTGTTGACGTGTACATTTATGAGCTGGATCATCTCAATAGGCACATTCATATTACTCTAGTGTTGGATAAAGAAGGGAGATATGCAATAATGAATGAGAGTCTTAATCTAGTATTGAACAAATAATTCCTAGAGCCATAATCTTTCCAATTGTAGTTTACAGAACCACTAAAGAGCGTAAAAAATCAACTCCCTTTACATACCAATCTCAATGAAGGGAATGACCGTTCCTGATGTTTCTAGAGTACAGGATCTAAGCCAGCTCTCAAACTCCAGCATGCATATGAACATTACATGAAGATGAAGGAGATAAACGATTAGATTGAAGTGATGTATCAAGAATATACGCAAATAATCCCAAGACCTAGGGAGCTTATTGCTTCTATCAAGATATAACTGAACAGTCTCACATTTGGAGATTAAAAGTTACATCTCCATGCCTTTGGCTAGTTATGGAAATATTCTTGCTGAAATATGAGTATCTACACGGTCACTTCCTTTTATTACAATCTTTTGTATTTGGAAACAGGATGCAGTTATATTTTTTTTGGGGCGCCACAACTGGTCGAATAGGAAACGCTCTTGTATCAACCCAAGCAGTCAGGGAAATTATAATAAACGCAGAAGTTTAAATGCACGTTGGCCCTCATACCACTACTAGCCATGGTCGATACAAGAATCGACTCATCAGTCGAGTCGAGTTTGAGTCGATTCGAGGAGTTGGAAGAAAATGTTGACGGCAATTGACGACGAAATCTCCGGAGAGGGTCGAAAATTGTAATTCAAAGTTCAAGCAAACAGATACCCGCGGGAACGAAGTGAGGGCAGATCAACCATGCTCATGATGAGAGGTACTTGGTATAATAGGGAAAACATCCTCCTGTGCCCGAAATCATTAAGATAATTCGAGTGCGAAAAAAGATCGAGGTTAAGACGGCCCAATTTGGCATATATAAGGCACGGCCGCTTTGCGCTCTATATAGGTCGTTCTCATCGGAATTTTCTTCTCTGATACTCGCCAGCAAGGCGCTGCCACGCCCTTTGATTTCCTCTTTCGAACGTGAAGATCGGTCGAGACATGAATCTCAAAAATTCATGACAGAATCGATGGCGTCATGATGAGTGTCATGACGAACTCTACGATAATCCCCTCGCCTCCACGAAACGCAGTAATTAATGACAAAATCGATGACAAAAGGCGATGAAGGGGTCATGACAAATGTCAGGACAAATCGAGTCCGCCGATAAAATATGAGAATTGAAGATAAAATCCATGACAATGGTCATGACAAACTTCCATGTAGAGAGTTTTTCATGATTTCTTTGTCATGGTTGCCCAATTCGTAATCATGACCACGTCGAAAGGGCCTTATAATTTTTTTTGTCGTGGGGATTAGAAAGAAGATTCTAATCGAGCTTAGATCTCGTGAAGGTGCCTCATTTTTACCCCAGTGTCACTTCATTCACATCATTCTGTCATCATCATGAGACTCCTCGAGGATCGTTGCTGCACCAATGCAGCACTGCTCAAGAGAATTCCATATCGACGAAACCCACAGACGTCGATCTTACGAGGTCCCATGGAACCCCGAATCTGATTCCTCAAAATACTTGGGCTCCACCGCTAAACCGCGTTCTCCGAAAATCTCATCTCAACCGATCCCCCAGACATCGGTTCCATAAGGTCCCGTGGCATCCTAAGGTCTAATCTCTCCAGAGATTTGAGCTCTTTCAGGTCAGATTCCCTGCTCATTCTGTCAATCAATAATGTAACCTCATTTTGTTTGCCCCCACCACTCGTTGGAATACATTTCGTGATATTTTGAACTTCGGAATCCACCAAAGATCCTATTCAAGGATTTCCCAATTCCCTGGTACCACAATGTACTAGGATCCCCCCAGTAGTATTCCAGTGGGATCTCAGTAAGATATTACTGGGATCTCGAGTGATTGTTTTCAACAAGAGCATGTTAATGTGGCAACTCATCCACGCTGCTCCAGGGAAGAGTTCACAGTAGCGCAGCGTTACACCACCAGCACCCGAGCGGGATCACACTCGTATTTCCCCAGCACTACTATCCCGAGAGTGTCCAAGCGGGGCATTTATTTCATTCTCCTAGCTTAACCGTGAGACTCCTTCGAAGCCGTTGCGGCACCACGTCTCCATTGGTCCAGGGAATAGTTTGTGGGACCCTAGCAGTACTCCATCAATAGTCGAGCGAAGTCCTGAGTTATATGGATTCCATCCTTGCGGGATACCTCTGGAACTTCTGCTGCGCCATGGCAGCACTGCTCCAGGGGACAATTGAGAACCCGTCACAGTTCTCCGCCAGTCCCCCAGCGGGGCTTCAGTTGCATCTGTTTCGCACTATGTCGGAACCTCTACGGGACCGTTGTGGTACCGTGGCAGTGCTGGTCAAAAAAACATCTTGCAGAGTTTGATCAGTTTTGTCCTCAGTTTGACGAATGCTACCGAGCTGATCTTTTTGAGCGTAGGATGGAGGAAAATTTGTGCTTCTCCATGTTCTGCAAAGCTACAATCGAGTCCTATGGCATCGAACAGGAGTCAACACTTTTTTCATCCCCTGTGGATCCCCGGCGGTTCTTCGACGAGTGTCCATGCGCATCTGCGCTCTCCTTTGATTATATTCACTGGGTAACATCAAGCACAAACCGAATTCACTCGAAGACGATCAAAGTGATGGATATGGACTGATGCAAGTTCTCTTATGTCTTGACGTAATCCAACGAAATGTCTTTCAAGTCTGATTATGAATGAAATTCATATTCCATGTCATTTTTCATGGAATTATTCTGATAGCAATTCCCAGATGCAAGTTCCATTCCCGTTATTACGCAAGCTGCTGGAGGTGCTTTCATCGGGGAGTAGATGCAATCCTTCCCAACTTCATTGATGAAATTCATCATTTAAAGCTTCATCGCTCGAGATCCAAACGTTCCCGCGCTTGAGACTCACTCTTGATTTTGACTGCATCATTTCAATCTGTAAGATGCCAGAGCCTCGCTAAAAATTACTGGTAAGCAGTCAAATAGCGAGAGATTACCTCTACAAACTTCATCCGATTCCCAGAGGGGGAGGGGGGGGGGATCTTGACATAGATCTTGGAGGCCGTCTCCAAGGTTTTTGGATGTGAAATTAGTTCTTCCAATAGACTCTTCTGTTTTCGGCCTCGGAATCGTCCCACTTGGAACTTTACATACAGGTAGCATTCATGGTATCGGTCGAGACGACCTATCAAGGTTCAAAAGTTCGCACGAATAATTCGCGAAAAAGAGGACTGATTTAGGAGGAAAAATTTTCTATCTGACTCCAATCGGTCACCAGGTTCCGATTCCAATTCCGATCGTCGACAATCGAAGAGTAAAGTTGGAAATTGAACTTCTATCGACCATTAACTCGCATACATGAGTTTCAAGTCCGCCTCACTCAGCGGAATCCGTCGTGTCCGCGAGGTGCTCCCGTTCTTCGTGTGAAAAGATTTCGATACTCGCTTGGGGCCGTACACCGTCGCCACATTGAATAGAACCTAGTGTATTGTAGGTGGCGCCACTGCAATTATGGACTGTCACGAAATCGCGACACGAGAATGGCAGATGGCGCCACCATGGTGGTTTAAACCAAACAAGGTATCTACCCTCCCTAACCCAACGTAGCATCTCCGTGCTCTGTGAATGTTCATCTTCAAAGTTGTGCTATCCGAACTGCTCTCGGGCCGGCCCAATGCGATACAGTGCAATATTTGCGCCCCGTCCTCGGTTTGTCCTATTGTAGGATATGATGAGGTTATCACGTCATTCTTGTTTTAATCGGTTCCGAGACGGAAATTTCGAAAAGATCCAATGTTACTGGAGAATAGACATCTGATCATTTTGGATAAGTTGCTCTAATATATCCTCCGATCAAAGCTTATCTTCATTCCGGTCTTTACCTAACAGGTGAAACTGCTCGGAATTTTGATGATTGCTGTAAGCTCAGGGCTCATTGGTTCCAAGATGTTGATGGAATACCAACCCATCAACTCAAGTTTTCAATCAACACTGGTTGGGAAATAGAATTGCACAAAATATAAATTGGTAGGAGGTGCTCCTTCCAAACCATCCCATCTATCTCCATTACAACATCACAAAAATATTATTGAATTTCGTTCCTCATTCTATGAGTTCAATCTCTTGAGCTCGACTACCTTTGGGTCATTATTAACTCTTGCTCCAATTTTCACATGTTAGACATGTGGATGCTGTTCCTCTTTGGGACGGAAATCTCTCCTTTATGGCAACAATTCTATGGAGGCCTATCAAACTCCTTTTAACGTCTATGGCTTCTGCAAAACTCAATAATCCACCAATCCTCTTAGATCATATCATGTACACACTGATTTCCTCCAAAAAGGTCTTCTGTATGTCGGAAAATTCTCGTCGTGAAGGCTTTTCCAACTCCTGTTCAAGTTCACGCCTTTCGTAGAACTCGAGACTCCAATTCTCCAGGTATGACAACAAATTCTAGGCATAAATTCCAATTCAACTCCTGTTCCAGATCATGCCTCACGAGAAAATCGAGACTTGAGAATATCTATCCTCCTAGAATGAGATCATATCTTTCTATTCTCATTATTTTCTGGTTTCGTCATATCTTTCTGCGATAGTGAGTTTCCATAATAGAGGCCTGCTAAACCATTCTTCAAGTTCATAATTTCTGTGAATTCATGACATAGTTGGGCATCATTTGATTTCTCATTGCGAATGCTATCTATTCTCAACCCACGAGAATAACGTTTTCTAAATAAGTAAGCAGAGCATACACCGACATATGTACGAATAACGTGAAATTTCTCTAGCAATATCATCGTTTCTGTCATAATGACCCAGTATACAGCTTGATTCTAAAGTTTATTACCAGCGGGAATGGCGATGGAATCGACGAAATGAGCAACCCGGGGAATATTTTCATAATTTGTACGGGCTTGTCCGATTTGTACCTGCAATTGCAAAATTATTAACAATTGAGTCATTCATGACGCCAGGCAGCGTCATGTGCGTCTCGCCGGAGCGTCATGAGCGTCTCGCCCGAAAGCCCGAGCATGACGCTCGATGGGTACGCGTTTGAGGTTACGTGGATCTCGGTGTCGCATCGAAAACCCAGGACATTTCACAGCTTCGACCGTCTTCGGCGACCCGACGTGAACGCGAAGTCATCCTGGGTTCGTTCAGTGTAGCCTGGCGAGTGTCTAGCCGCGCGCTTTTGCTCTTGTTCAGCGGAGGGTGAGAGATGCCTTCGCGGTCTCCTCGCGCTGGTTGCCGGTATCTGCAGGCTGCGGGCACAGCATTCTCGAGGTCGACCAGCTCCACGACCCGTCCCGTCTTTGGGGCGGAGATCCGCTTCAGTGAGTGATGTCGACGGTCCTCACCTGCGGAGCAGTGGCAGATTGCTCTGCATGGGCTATTAGAGAGCAGTTACTTCAGATGAATTACTCTTCTCTCCCAAGTTTCCAATAATTTTAGAGACGAGTGGTACTTTGTGCACCATTCCTCATTCCAGCCAGTGGATTCTAAGCAGTGATTAGCTGCCATTTGGAAATTTGTTTTCCAAGGCCAAATGTGGACAGTTCATGAGTGCTGCTGATTTGATATGAAAGTTTCCTTCATACAGCTCTGTCAGTCCTTGGGTGAAATGGCTCGTGAAATGTGGAACATGATTGGTTTCTTGTATCGTGCAGTCTGTATGATTTGCTGTTGATCTTTTTCCAATTTCCACTGTGATACTGATAAGGTTCTCTGCTTTCAGAGGACAATACTTGTTGGATTGATTCCCATAATTCTGACATTGTCTCTCTTCCATGAGTTACATTAGCACCTTTCTTACACTTTGACCCTCACCGATCATGAAGCTTGGAAGATTTCTATCATTGTTTTGTAAGCTTGTTTTTCTTCTATTGTACATGTTGATGTTTGTGTGCCTTGATCTACATTCAATAGTGAGGATTTTAGTTATCAACCAAAGTTCTACATGATTCATCTCCATGGCGGAGTAAATTATTTTGGTCTTACTGGCACGGAAGTCAAGAATGAAATGTTTACAGAGGATCTATTCTCAAGTCTCTCATTTGTCTGTGAAAACATGCTTTGAAACTCTATGTGGAGCATCCTAGTCTGAGTACAATACGAGTTTAAGCATCAATCAAGATAATCCTCTTTCTGTTCCTGATGTCGAGAGCGTAAAGTACGTAACCATGCCATGTCCATGCCAATCGATTTATGGATATTGCTCCTTGTTTTCAGTTGAATAAATATCATCTCAGCAAATAGAATGAGAAATATATGTATATAGCCATCACATTGGTGAGGGTCTACTCTGGCACCAATAATGTTCTTGAAAGATGTGCCTCGGGTGTATGTGTATGACTACAAAACAGTCACTCTGCATCGTGGGGAAATTTGTGATTGCTGAGTCTTGATTACTGAACATCCAATTCTTCATGGGGGAGTATGTGGTAGCATCACGTAATAGTATCAATTATGGCTTGCGGTAAATGACATGCAATCATTGTGAAAACTGTGTGATGATTATTCCACATTACCCATGGTAGCAGCAATAGAACTCGCTCATAATAGTCATACCTCTCTCAAAAGCCATTACTTAGCGCATTACTATGAGGGCACTGAGATCATTGAATTCCCACATGAGAAACAATTGGTTCACCCTATACTATAAATCATCCTCAACAGGAGAAGACAGGGTCTGGAAAAAGGACAAGCTCTTACCTACTATGATGAACTGAAAATTTATGTACATCACTCTATAACGAGTGTAGATTCAATATTGATGGGAATAAGTTGACCCTGTGCAACTGAGTCGATGAATGGTCTCTTCATATTTAATGATCTGGTGGGACCATTCCTTCGAAACTCATCTCAAATTGAGATGAAGCTTATCTCAAATATTGAGTACACTATCCCCACGATGAGCACGTCTTCAGCTCAATCAATCGATTACCCATACTCCGTTCAGTACACTTACTGCTAGGTCAGTGAATTCCATACCAAGCGAGACACCGGCCGGAAAATTCCCATTTGCATGCATTCATAATATCGTGCTAAATTCAAGTCGCGTATGATGCGATTACACACCTCTTTACACTGGTTGAGATAGTGCGCAATTTTCAATACATCTTGATCCAACATGACCTCCAACAGAGACCTGTTCTGAACTTCATCCAGTGTATCATCGATCGATGAATACTTTAAGGAGGTCTCAAAAGCCGAAGTCTGTCGAATTCTTCCATGTATTGTATCTAAGTGGTTGATTCGAAAGTCTCAGATGATTTGCTTTGTACATTCATGCGAAGACAATTCTCTGAGTAGATTGATTATTCAGAGTTCCAGTAGCCATCAATATCAATTAGCGTATAGTCACCTTTCGTGCTTCGAAGGGTCTATCCAGGGACCTTCCTCAGGGAGAACGGTCTCGAGTTCATTTATTGATTGATCCTGTTCAAATGAGATCGAAGAAGACTGCGACCTTATCCGAGTTTCAATGTGAGGCAGGTGTGCCCAATGTCGTGATACTAAGCTTCTCGTGACTTTAATCCTAATCTCTCTCAACTTCCTCTCTTTGAAGCTTATTTCGGATCCTGCATAATGAATTCGAGTACGTTTCATTCTACCTTCCAAATAGGACTCATATGAACCATGCTGAAGAATTATTATTATATTCAATTCCAGACAATGTTATTCGTTCAGACAATTGAAAGTGAAGCACTGGATTTGCCAGTGCCACGGGGTCTTACGACGGGAGGCTCTAAGGTCCGGAACAGCAATCCTCGAAAAATTCTTTCACAGACTCGTATCACCAAGGAAGGAAAGAATCCAGAGTATAAATCTGCCCAATGGTCCTCCTACTCTGGGATGCTGTCGATGGTATAAGTATTGCCTATATTGGAATATCATATATATGGGTATACTTGCAACGTGAAACTTCCCGTCTGTATCTCCAAACAGGAGGCCCATCTGACGAAGATACTCTCGATTGTTCCATTTTTTTGGCAGTACGGGTCCGTGAAGAAATTTTGGTGAGGATTGCTGTTCCGGACCTCAGAACCTTCCCTCGTTAGTCTATCTGTGCCATTCGTCCGATAAGCTGGTATCCTCACAGTGCAGTACACGACAGAGCTCACGAGAGCAAGAGACTCGGTAGACAATGATGCGAAATCGCGGCTGCTCTCTCTCCTTGCCACCGCCACCGTCAACCATATGAGACCTACCTCGGTCGGCGGCCTCCTCGTTCAAGCGTGCAGCGCATGATTCAGATCGACGCATGAGTAACAACACGAAGACATTTATCCAATGAGGAGCTGAGCGATCAAGATAAGAAAATGTATGAAGGGTTGAGTTTATCCATAGAAATTTGTAAAAAAAGCCCACCCGAGCGCTCGCGCATCAGGGTTGGATTTTGCGAGAGAGCCGCGTTTTGATCAGAGAGAGAAAGAGAAAGGCATACTCGAGCGGGTGCTTGCAGGTGGTTTCTACACGCGAAATAAGGCCGTTGGTTGCTCGCTCGCTGTCCGATCGGCTGGACTCGATCCGGAACCAATGCGCCCTTCGGTGCTGGAGCCATTGACCCGGTCCATTCACGCACGGACGAGGAATGCCAGAGGAGCTCAGTCGACGCGAGGCTCGGTCGC
Organism: Eretmocerus eremicus; assembly: GCA_030522705.1. Lineage (NCBI taxonomy): Eukaryota > Metazoa > Arthropoda > Insecta > Hymenoptera > Aphelinidae > Eretmocerus > Eretmocerus eremicus. The sequence goes on along the minus strand of JAPYYZ010003414.1, from coordinate 2,850 downwards.
ACAAGCCGTTATGGATCGCGAATCACGAAAGCCACGAGGCGAGCTGCTCCGGAGCCGCAACAAGTCTGCCCGCTCGCGAGATTCCCGAAAGCAGTCGAAAATGTGAAAACCGGAGCCGCGGGCTGATTGCGCCTGTCGTGTTATAACGCTATAGCGCGCGCTTATTGACTATCTCTGTCTGTCTCTCTCTTTCGGATACCTACGCGTGCCCTGACTCTCTCGTTTCTGTTACTCGGCGCACCTGTGACAATCTGATAATAATAAGAACAATAGATGTTGTCGCAGAACGAGTGATGGGGTTATTTCCCGCCACACTAGATAGATTTTGTTTAGACTTGTGGGCAAATATTCATTCTAATTCAATGAGAAATATTCAAAAAGGTGTAACTCTCACGTTGAGTCTCGAATACCCAGGTGAAAATGAAGTAATGACTTGTACAAATTATGGCGGGCGAGTGCGAGGGTAGAATGTAGTTGCCGAAAGATATATGGGCCGGAATGAATCGAAAGGTGTACTCGCGTAGTTCTTGTGGTCGCTGGATTCAGATATACACTGGTAGTATAACTTTACCCCGTCAAAAGGTGCCTCTACCCATACCCTGGTGGATGGCGAGGGAGGGCGGAGTGTGAGAAGATGGAAGAGCCCGGCGTGTGTGTGCTCGAAGATGTCTTTGATTTTTTTTTTTTTTTTTTTCTTAATTGTGTGAATAATCTGGGCATCAGCGCTGTCCAATACCGGCACCAGTGCATGAACGATGTGCATCCACAAGGAAAGAATGGTCGCAAAGAATCACGGAATGCTTCCAATTCTCATAGAGAGTGAGAGCAGGAGTGGTTATGGAATAATGATTCGCCTCGAGGATGAATTGAAGAGAGAAAAACTTGGAGAATATCTATCTAATAAACGCATCCCTCTCATCGTGATGGGGTGAGCTACCCGTTCTCTGGAACAATTTCATCGATTGATTCTGTAACGCGTGTATGCATGGTGAATTAGGTGGATCCGGTCTCGGGGATCTTGAATTGTTTGTGTCTCAAACAAAACAATCGATGTTGTTATCAAGAGATCGGATTGAAATTGGTTGTTTCGTTCGTTTTCGACTCACTGTCATAGATATGGCTGCACCAACTTGGGGAAACTCTTTTGGTTTCTTAAGCAAAATACATTGCCACGCGGGGTAAGATTATAAAGGGTAGGTAAAAATGGCTCGGGGTGAGGCAAAATTTTACCGGATGGGTGGAATGTTTCAGAGTGGGGGCAAAATCGACAATGTAGGGCAAAATGAGCAGGGTGTAGTGAAATGGTCAGGGTGGTGTAGAGTGAACCGGGCGGGTGGAATGGCTCGGGGTGGGGCAGAATGGACAAGGTGGGGTAAAATAGGCAGGGTGGGGCAATATGGTCAGGGTGGGGTAAACAAGGCTCGGGCAGTGTATAATGGTTGGGGGTGGTCCGACTCACCCCAACTAGCCAATATTGCCCCACCCTGTCCAAATTACCTCACCCTGTCCATTTTACCCCACCCTGCCCATTTTGCCTGGCTCTGTCCATTTTACCCGACTCTGAGTCATTTCACACATCCGGTCCATTCTGCCTTACCCCGAGCCAATTTGACCTTGCGGCATATCCTGATGAAGGCGAGCATATTTCCAAACTCGCGTACGCGAGCTACATTGGCGTCGATCGCGGACCAAAGATACTGAGTTCTCCTCAAACAGCCTGTCAGTTCTCAGAATTAGGAAGGAGTATTTAATCATGATGTTTCACTGTTGAAAAACTTTTGTGTTCAATCTCCATTAGCAGAATGAGCCACGGGTAGCCATAATAATTTAACATCATCCCCGCGTTTCTCTTTAGCTATGGAGTCAAACAAGTAGCGCTTCTCGAAGGGGTACGCCCTACTGATGTCTAATAGCTCAGCTTTGTGCAAACTACCAAAGTCTCGAACATGAATCGACAGAGGAATTTCTCTACGCTCCATCCATTTGACTATCTCACCCTTTCTCATTCGAGTGTTCGGATTTCTGTACTCCGGATCTGTCATCGTATGGATGGTTGCTTGGTCGATAACGATTGTTGATTTCTTAGGCAAGAGCATGATGACTTTTTTGAGCCACTTTATATAATCCTCGGAGTTCATCTCATGGTGATAGTCGTGTGATGGAATTGTCACCTATGAAGCAGTCCAAACCCCCCTTGACGAAACCATTCCTGTTGCCAATATGAAGAATGATCACTCTCTCGCCTGCTCCCGATGGTGTGATGAACCCACATTGAACACCGTTGACTTGCTGGACACTTGTACGATAGTGATCAAAATTGTCAACAAAATCATCGTTTCCGACAAACTGGACCCATCCGTACTTTTTCACGTGATTTGCACCATGTCTCATCTGTGTGATAGAAGATCCAGCCATCCTCCTCCAGAACCTTCTCTAACCTGAGATAATATTTACGCTTTTCCACAATAGCAGGACTCTCGATCAGGATCGGCTTCTCCCGAATCTGAAACTTATGTTTTTCATGAATTCTCTCATCTGGTACTCCGATATCTTTGGGAAATCTGCGACACTCTCTAACATGTGTTGCAAGGTGTTCTCAACTGTCGGGTATTCTTTTCTTGAATAAGCGTCCAGCATACTCCGGCAGATGGCACTCTGGAAGAATGGATCGATCTCAAGAGCCTTCCAACCAGCAAGATAATATTTTGGCGCCTCGACATATCCGCCATTATCTCGAAACTCTTTTGACACGCGCTCGACACTTGTTTTCGAAATATGTAGATAATTTGCTGTCGATCGACTACTTTTCGAATACGTTCATCACTTCCCTCAAGAGTCAGTCGCATCGCG
>JAPYYZ010003413.1:0-13469 GCA_030522705.1 Eretmocerus eremicus | reverse complement strand
ACCTACCGATCATAAGCAGTTCTGTAGAGCTTATCGCGAACATCGGCAGCGATATTGCGGCACAGTTCGACGGTGAGGTCCACATCGTACTCGGTGTCTCTCAACGATTCCGTCATGAAATGCGAAAGAATTTTGTCGGCGATTTCGACCCGGAATGGCAGGTACGGCTCCAGTCTGTAGCTGTTTTGATACTTTGGCTCCTGTGTAGTGTGAAGTTTCCCATTTAGCAAGAGCATCTCAGTCTCCATACTTTCACAAGCTCCTATAACGATCGACCCTTTTTTCCGAATCATTCACAGAATTTTATTGATGAAATCGTACATCTTCCCTCACACTCCTCAATGTATATTTTTCTCAATAATCTTCCTGAACTCGATCACAATGACTTGAAGCTGTAGCTGTCTAGAATTCCAAAGCGAAATTCGATAATTTATCAAGCAGAACTGACTCTAAATTCATAATTTATTGTATCGAGGAGTGCGTGTTATACCTTGAAACCGCCTCTACCGGATCTCCACGCGAGGCTGTGCCTGTTTGCATAGTTGACCGAGCTCATGCTGATCCTACTGGTGGCTCTGCTCTTGGATCTTCCGTGGCCCTCGCCTACCGACACTCTCGACGCTCGAGCTAAAAAATGCCAAACATATTTTTTCAAAAATAAAAGTACTCACTATCCATTATAGCGCCTCGTAAAAATATAAAAAAATTCAAAAAAGTGAAATTTCAGTATGAGGCGATATATTTACTCCCGTGCAGGGCGACGACGCTCTTTTTGTGTTCCCCTCCGATGGCCACGACGCTCTTCTTGTGCTGATCGCTCGGTAGTGTGGCGGTGACACTTTTCTTGCGGTGATCGTCCACGAGGGCGACTACGCTCTTTTTGTGATCGGCCTTGGACTTTCTCTGATCCATGTCTCACACCTCGTCTTGGCCCTTTTCGATTTATTTCTGATCCAATTTTGATTGTCGACTGCAGAATGGAGGTTAGACGAAACTTTCTTGCATAGGAAGAGGGATGTATGCTATTTTTGGAGTCGATTTGTCGTTAATTTTTTTTATAGTCTGAGATGGCTCGATTTCGAAGTTTGTTGGAGAGTGGGCAGAGGTTGATCGAATACTTTGTTTTGAATTAGGAAGTTTGTAAACAAACGGAATGACTGCACTGAAATGCTTGCTAATGATTGTGAAATACGACGTATTCCAAACAAATTCATGCACAAGCTCTAGCCGAAACTCCTATCACAGGTGAAAATTTGAGCCGAAAAATCGAAGGAAAGAGCATCTTTTTCTTCAAATTGCCGTAACTTGGATATCACGCATCCAAATTAAATTTTCCTGCGATAGAACCATCTTGTGGTTCTATTGCAGGATGTAATTGCGGAATAAAGAAATTGGTAGCAGGAAAAACCGATCAAGTTCGATCTCAAACATCCAAATTAAAGGCAGCTCGGCTTATTTTGAAGCTCTCTCCATTATCTTTCAAATGCAATGATGAAAGTTGGGATATTCTTAGTCGGATAATACAAATTACAGACCAATGAGTTCAGAATCTGTCATTTTGATATTAAAAAAAAAAAAAAAAACAGCTTTTTGGCAGAAAAGGGTATCAGGTGACAGTAAAAGATTGAATATTCATTCTAAAAATTTGGACCTTGTATATAATATTATCAGCAACTAAGGAAAATTATGGAGGGGTTATTCGAAGCAATATCTGACCGTGGAACTAGAAGAAAGTTTTCGAGCTCACAATTTCATCGATTTTTCTTGATTCATCCAAGATGTCTCGGATCTCCTCAGAGTCAACTGTATCTAACTCTAATATACTAAATTATTTTTGGGAGAGTTGACGCAGAAAATGAGACCAACTAGGATATACTTTACGATTTCTATTTTCTTCTCCACATCGATTTGAATCTCATTTTTCAGAATGAACCAAAGTATAGTCCCGGTCTACGGTAGCACTATAGCGCAGTACAAAATATTGATTCATTAGGCATAATCAAAAGCTGTAATGTGGAGAACGAGGCAGAATAACTATCTTGCTCGCATTTTTTCATTTTGAAGAATTGTTAATACTCTTTTTCGGCTTACTTCTTTAGGGCTATTCTTATAGAATTCGTTACATAACCATCTTCATTCAGAATGTATAGAAGCACGCCCTGTCTCTTCGATAAGAGAAATTTTCTAAAAACCCCATATATTCTTTCAAAAGCCAAGTTTACCACCATAATTGGGGTCCCTGAAAGTCTTACCGACCGATTTTATCGTCCGGGCCGACGTGACGTGGCTGCACTGAACGCGCCCTGCCTTTTCAACTCTTCATCCCAGAAGCATGCTGCAACATGGCGAAGAAGTCGACATCCGAGAAGGCGCCTCACGGCAAAGATGACTCCGGCACGAAATCCGACGACCAGCTCGACCCAAACAATCCCCCGGACTTCAGCGATCCCGAGGATTTCGTCGACGACATCGACGACGAGGGTGAGTCCCTTACCGCGAGCTCGCGGCTCGTCCGCGCTCACCTAACCTCAAAATGCCATGCCGTCCGGCGGCCGTTACCAGGCACTTTGCGCGGCACGTGCTCTAAACGATCAGGTTTCCCATGAACTACGTGTAATTTGCAGAACTCCTGGGTGATATCCTTCCGCTCAAGCCGTCGGAAACCGATGGAGTCGAGTCGGTCATTATCGTCGATGGCGTGCCCAAGGTCGATCCCAAGAAGCTCGAGAAGCTTCAGCTGGTCATCGAGAAGATCTTCAACAAGTTCGGTAAGATCCTGCACAAGGACTATCCTCAGGATGAAACCGGCATGACCAAGGGGTGAGTCACTTTCTTGGGCTCTAGTGTTGTGAATCTGCGAGTCGTTGAGCTTTTCTGACCATATGTTTTTGCCATAGCTACACGTTCTTTGAGTATGACAATCCGCAAAGTGCTCAGGCTGCTGTGAAACAGGCCAATAATCACAAGATTGACAAGTCGCATACACTCAAGGTCAATCTTTTTACTGACATCAAGAAGTTCAAAAACATTCCCAATGAGTGGGAGCCACCCAAGCCACAGCCGTTCAAAGCTGCGTATGATTTGCATAGTTACTTGCTGGACCCAGATGCGTACGATCAGTTCTGTGTGGCAGCTGGCCATAATCCACTTGTTGTTCAGATATGGCAAAATGCTCAGCCGGAACCTGCCATTCTCAAAGAGCGTAATGTAAGTACAATTGCTCATGATTTTTTACTCTTTCAGTTCTTATAACTATTGATAGGCAATAGCTGTGATAGCCATAAAAATTGTGAGAGTCTCTTATTGCTTCCACAAACAGAGACAATTCTCATCAATTCTCTTCTAAACAAGATACAATCTTTAGAATCTTGATGAATTTTGCTGACTGTGAGTCATTATCAAACTACAATATCTTCTGAACAATTTTTTAAAGTTCAAATTCTGATACAATCTCATCTTGAATCACCTATCTTCATAGAGACTAGTTGGCTCAACTTATTGGTTTTCGCTTTCTAGGGCTGGACTGATACATATGTCAAGTGGTCACCATTAGGTACTTACTTGGCTACTTTTCACAGTGCTAGAGGTATAGCTCTCTGGGGTGGACCTGATTTTGAGAGAATAGCTAGATTTGCTCAACGAGATGTTGAACTTGTTGATTTCTCCCCAAATGAACGATACTTGGTGTCATTCTCGCCTCGTAGCGATCCCAGTGAAAAGCGCCTAGTTATGTGGGATATTCTCACTGGTCAAGAAAAGAGATCTTTCAGCCCCGATGGTCCCAATGTATGGCCAATTTTCCGATGGTCCCATAACGACAAGTATGTCGCATACATGGGAGAAGATGTCTTAAGTGTTTATGAAACTCCAGTGAGTACATATTGTCTTGCTTGTCTAAAATTGAGTGTAGCAATTTTGAAATAGATATAAGAATATTGTGTCACAAGTAAGTTGATGATCTAATTTACATGTCATGTCTCTCTAGTCGTTTGGCCTTCTGGATAAAAAAAGCATAAAAATACCAGGAATACGAGACTTCAGCTGGTCACCCACAGACAACATCATTGCCTACTGGGTTCCTGAAGACAAAGATGTTCCTGCTCGATTCACACTTATGGAAATCCCTAGGTAATAACAAAATACTTCAAGATCGAGTGATTTTGTGCGTGGTTATGAATCATTTTCATTGTTTAATTTTCAATTTCAGTCGCAACGAAATACGAAAAAATAATCTGTTCAATGTGGCAGACTGTAAGATTTTTTGGCAAAAATCTGGTGACTACTTATGTGTTAAGGTTGATAGGTTTGCTAAGAAGAAAGAAAAAACTGAGCAAAAGTACACGGTGAGTATTCCGCGAATTCTCTTCTTAGCCATCTATTTTATTATTGGCTCGGTAACTTGTTGGATCAATTCACTTTAATGAATCAAGCAGTCCGTTGCTCAGCATTCGAATAAGCTCGTACGATGCTTTTGCTATAATGGTATGGGGCGTGGTCAACATCAGTAACTGATTATCTATTTTTTTCCAGGAGAGTTGCAAATTCCAGACTTTGCAACACTTTGCGGGTATGACATACAATTTTGAAATTTTCCACATCCGAGAAAAACTCATCCCCGTTGACAGTGTGGAAATCAAGGAGCCCATCCATTCTTTCGCCTGGGAACCAGTCGGGACTAAATTTGCTATTATTCATGGCGAAATACCAACAGTCAGCGTCAGTTTCTATGAAGTGCGTTGTGGACATGGCCCTGCACTACTTAGTGAGTTTTTGTTCCATTATCAACAACCTCCGTTCGATGTTTCATCGTTATACGCGATCCCAACTCGAGAACACCAACCAGTCAGCATATCAATATCTTATGTATTTCTTTTCCAGAAAAATTCGAGAAGAAAGCTTGCAATCATTTGTTCTGGTCACCTCAGGGCCAGTTCGTCGTTCTGGCTGGTCTAACAACGATGTCTGGTGCCTTAGAATTTATCGACACCAACGATTTCACCATAATGAATCTGACTGATCACTACCAAGCATCTGATGTTGAGTGGGATCCAACCGGCCGGTGAGTTTCCCTCATCATAATTCAATCCAATGTCCCTGTCTAAGAATAGTTTTGCGTCGATGACAGAGATCAAAATTCGTAATTGAATTTGCTTCAGGTATGTGGTGACATCAGTATCTAGTTGGAAAACTAGTGTTGATAACGGATACTGGCTATGGACGTTCCAAGGCAGAATCCTCAAGAGAGTCAACTTGAATCAATTCCACCAATTTTTATGGCGACCTAGGCCGCCGACCTTGCTTAGTGCTGAGCGCATCAAGGAAATCAAGAAGAACCTCAAGAAATACTCGGCTCAGTTTGAGAGCAAAGACAGACTTCGTCTGACACGAGCTTCCAAGGTACCGTTACTCATTCAGTTTCCTCTTTCTTTTTCTCACCATGTACCCATATTTGAGGATCTTCATGTTCTATTTTATTGACGAAATCTTTCAATCCCCTTTACAGGAGTTGATAGATAAACGATGTGCATTAATGAAAGAGTTTGAGACGTACCGGGCTAAACGTATTGAGCAATACAACGAACAGAAGAAGGGCCGATTACAGCTGCGCCGAAGTGAGTATCTTTTCCATATTTATTTTCCCAACAAGCCTCGCATTTGCCAGTTTGTTGATTTGTTATCTCTTTCATTTCGTAATGGATCATGAAAGATTTTGCAAATCTCTCTTGCGAAAGAGTACTTCCAAATTTTTTTTGACTCCTGGGGCCACCTGTCAAAATGTAGATCTAACTTTTAATCAATCATTTATCTCAAATTTCAGATATTGTTACGGATGAATTGGATTCAGATACACAGAACATGGATGAGGAGATAGTGGAATTCTTTATTAAAGAAGAGTCTTTCATTGAAGATAAGTAGATAGAAAGCTGAATTACAGATCGCCATTGCCACTTCAATCCGCACAAAACGAATTTTGGAGTTGAAGCGACCATCCTGACCCAAAAGTTGAATAGAATCTCACTGGATGTCTATAGATTACTAGTGAGTTGGGTTCCGCAGATTTTGCGGAAAGTCAGAAGAGAATTAGAACTGTTGATCAAGAGACTTGTGAATTTGCTACAAAACCAGTGTGATGGTTCTAACAGTGAAAATTATGACTTCAAAGTGTTGTAAAAGACTTGGTTCGTATTATTATTATTATTACTATTATTGTTACTATCATTATCATTATCACCATATTGGATTTTACCATATACCGTACAGAATAGCGGGATGAATGTCATGGTGCTCCAGGTCGGATATTACATTTTTATCCAAAGTATATTTTGACGAATTTTTTACCCCAAAAACACAAACATGGAAAGTTCAGTATTGGCATTTTCACCGAAAAATAGTTTTTCTTACTCTCATTTTGATATGATGTACTTAGAATGATGGTTTTTATAATAGCTTTCATCAAAAAACTAGTTTAGTAAATGTAAAAACGGACAAATCTTTTATAACTATTCTACATTTGTATTCCCTCTGAATGACACAATCGTTCACGAAATTGTAAAATAAGTCTAGTGAAATAATGGCATCGTTATGATGTAAGAAATTCACTAGTTACAACCTTCAAGATAATGCTGACTGTAGAACTTGTCTATATTTGGTACAATAAAAACTGAAATCCGATTGATCACAGTTGAACCATAACAGAAAAGATTATGCACTCATTACTATCTTGACTCTAGATGTGATTATTTTCACGTAGACTCTTAGTTGGAAGTACGCATATTGTCCGATTCCAAATTTTCGTCGGCTTTGTTGAAAACATTCATATTGACACGTTTCTGGCATGCTCTACTTAACTTAGAGATTTCTCTAGCCATAAGATGGATTTGTCGCTTATCTCATCATTTTTCATACCATTTTGAATTAGATGAAGGTGCTGACCGCAAATTCTTGACTGTCGTTAAAATTACGTTTGATTCGTTCTAATGCATGTTATCAGTTAAAGGAGTAATGCATGAAAAGATTATTTTTCAAGACATCGGCAGTCCCGAAACAAGACTGAGATAAAACCGATCAGCTAAGGATTTAGTTCACTTTCAAGCGACTTTTACGTTTCCTTGATTTGCTAAGTAACATACTCTGCGTCGATTTGCGCATCTCGCTCGTATGAATCTCGGCCCTGTCAAACTCGACGAGCTTGAGTCTCAAAGATAAAAAACGAGAGTTACAAAAATATGATTTGTTCAACACCTTGTCATCGCCCACTCGAGGATTTTGAAAGCTGAGATGAAACTCAAAGTGCACGACTGATTGCTCATTTTACCCATGCGAATAATATTAGCGTGCAAATAAAAAAGACCGAAGAGCTGCGCGTCCCAATGAGTTTCCGAGAGGTTCGCGGTCTCTCCGGCCGCCGCGATCATGGCGAAGAAGTCATCGTCCGATAAGACGCCCCAGAGCGGCGATGGCTCCGCCTCAAAATCCGACGATCCGCTCGATCCAAACAATCCACCGGACTTCAGCGATCCCGAAGATTTCGTCGACGACATCGACGACGAGGGTGAGTGCCTCACAGCGAATCCTTGGCTTGGTTTTCGCCCACCTAACCTATCTCCGAACCGGTGCTTCGACTTATCGCGAGTGTTGTTGGTAGTTTAAAAAGTGAAAAAGTGATGGTTTGAACACTAAAATTCTCCAAAATCTCTATTGGATCCAATCGAGTTCAGAAGATTTACTTTTGATCCGGATCTTGAGTTTGCCAGCATGTTGACTGTTGACTTGCATCAAAAACGGAGTCTGCTTTGTCGTCTGCACCCGGCCCGTCAAACTTGGGGCAAATTGATCCGGTCCTCGCCATATCCAATTTTTGAAAACGAAATTTTTTTCATTCTGTGATTGTGATTGTGATGAGGATATGTGTAATTTGTAGAGCTTCTTGGTGATATCCTTCCGCTCAAGCCGTCGGAAACCGATGGAGTCGAGTCGGTCATTATCGTCGATGGCGTGCCCAAAGTCGAGCCCAAAAAGCTCGAAAAGCTCCAACTGGTTATCGAGAAGATCTTCAACAAGTTCGGTAAAATCATGCACAAGGAGTATCCTCAGGATGAGAGTGGCATGACTAAAGGGTGAGTAAATTCTGTGCTTTAGCATAATACTTCTCAAAATTTTTGAGCTCATCTGACCTTACACTTTTTCCATAGCTACACATTTTTTGAGTATGACAATCCTCAAAGTGCTCTGGCTGCTGTGAAACAGGCCAACAATCACAAGATTGACAAGTCGCATACATTGAAGGTCAATCTTTTCACTGATCTTCAGAAGTTCAAGAATATCGCTAATGAGTGGGAGCCACCAAAGCCACAGCCATTTAAAGCTGCGTATGATTTACACAGTTACTTGTTGGATCCTGATGCTTATGATCAGTTCTGCATAACATTTGGAAACCCAGGTTCGCCCAGTGTTCAGGTTTGGCAAAATGCTCAGCCAGAACCTGTTGTTCTTGAGGATCGCCCTGTGAGTATTGCTCATATGAGTTATCGATGCCCTTATTTTTCTCTTAGAAGTTGCTCAATTCAAACTTATCCCCTCTAATTTCCAGCGATGGACAGACACGTATGTGAAATGGTCACCACTAGGTACTTACCTGGCTACTTTCCACAAGCTGGGTGTTGCTCTTTGGGGTGGTCCTACTTTCTCTCAACAGGTCAAGTTTATGCAACGAGGGGTAGAGTGTATTGACTTTTCACCAAATGAAAAGTATGTGGTAACTTTTTCTCCTCGAGCAGAAGCGAATGAAAAACGTCTGGTTATGTGGGACATTTTAACTGGCCAAGAAAAAAGAAGTTTTTCTCCAGAAGGGCCAAATGTTTGGCCCATCTTTCGTTGGTCCAGTAATGATAAATATGTAGCTTACATGGGCGAAGACGTTCTTAGTGTCTATGAAACTCCAGTGAGTAATCATCAAATACTCTTACAAAGATTTTCATTTGCTTTCCAAATTTAGTCTTCATACACCCAAGTTCTGTGATTTTTGTGGATCTATTCCGATTATTCAGAAGCTATAGGATAGTGTTGCTGATTGAAATGTTTTACGGTAATTACAGTCATTTGGCCTCTTAGATAAGAAGAGTATAAAAATACCCGGGATCAGAGACTTCAGTTGGTCACCAACAGATAACATCATTGCATTTTGGGTCCCAGAAGACAAAGATGTTCCCGCAAGAGTCACTTTGATGGAAATTCCTAGGTAATTATATCGTTTCTATTCGTTTGATGTGAATAATCATCACGATATCAACATTACCCTGTTCATTCCAGTCGAAATGAAATACGAAAGAACAACCTCTTCAATGTTGCTGATTGCAAGATTTTCTGGCAGAAATCTGGAGACTACCTGTGCGTGAAAGTTGATCGTTTTGCGAAGAGAAAAGAAAAGACTGAACAAAAATATACGGTAAGTTGCTCCAGCATAAAATATCTCTTTGATTGAAATAGAAAATTTGATCAATGACTAACGTGGCCTTGTGCCTTGTCATTAATTTTCTGATGAACTCGAGCCAGTATGAAAGAGGATCCATAAAGAATAGTTGTTGTTTGTCATCATCTTCCTCCTTACAAAACTTCTTTTTCTTGGAAACCCCATCAGATTTATACCTTTTTTTCATTACAAATACTTCTGTTTGAATTTCAGGAGATCAGTAAATTTCAAACATTACAACATTTTGCGGGAATGTCGTACAACTTTGAAATTTTCCACATGCGGGAAAAACTCATTCCCGTTGACAGTGTGGAAATCAAAGAACCTATTCATTCGTTTGCATGGGAACCAGTCGGCAGTAAATTTGCCATCATACATGGCGAGATTCCAACAGTCAGCGTCAGTTTCTATGAAGTGCGTTGTGGACATGGCCCTGCATTACTCAGTAAGGATCTCCTTCTCCTTTCAATAAGTGGCGTATTATCATGAATTGATATCTAAATTTTCTCATGTATAATCCAGAAAAAATGGAAAAGAAAGCGTGCAATCACCTGTTTTGGTCACCCCAAGGCCAATTTATCGTTTTGGCGGGTCTTACGACAATGTCGGGCGCGTTGGAATTCATAGATACCAATGATTTCACCATCATGAATTTGACTGATCATTATCAAACTTCGGATGTGGAATGGGATCCGACCGGCCGGTATGTCATATCGTATTTTTATATAGATGAAAATAGTCCCAGATCTACGGATGTCTTGCCAAGTAGACCTGCCACCGTAAATAAGAACATGAAATTCTTTAGTAAAATTTTCTTTTGTTCCAGCTATGTCGTAACTTCTGTGTCGTGTTGGAAAACGAGTGTCGATAATGGGTATTGGCTGTGGACATTTCAGGGAAGAATTTTGAAAAGAGTCAATCTGAATCAATTCAATCAGTTCTTGTGGCGACCACGGCCTCCAACATTGCTCACTCTTGAACAAATCAAGGAGATTAAAAAGAATCTCAAGAAGTATTCAGCTCAATTTGAGAGTAAGGACAGATTACGTCTCACGCGTGCCTCAAAGGTCTGTATTTATTTTTCCATACTGTTACTCTGAACGCCGATATTTACCGGCTCGGTGATATTCAAGTTGTCGGTTATGGGTCGGAGAAATTTTTTCTGAATTTCGGCTTTCAATCTTTTCCCTAACAGGAGTTGATAGAGAAACGCTGTGCATTGATGAAAGAATTTGAGACTTATCGCTCGGAACGCATAGAACAGTACAACAAACAAAAACAGCAACGCCTACAGCTGCGCAAACGTAAGCATTTTAAGCATTTCCATCCAGAAAATCACTTCAAAAATGTGAAAATTGTAGTTGCATTATTCTTTATGATTACTTCCTATGGAATAACATGGAAGCTTATAATGCTCTTATGGTCGAATTGCAATGGACGAAATTAATAATATCAAATATAAATTTTCTTCCAGATATTGATACAGATGATTTGGACTCAGATACTAAGAATATGGATGAAGAGGTTGTCGAATTTTTTGTAAAAGAAGAATCTTTCATTGAAGATAAGTGAAGAGGCCATTAATGCGAGAAAGTTTTTACAACAATTTAACGAAACGAAATCCTAGACTGCCGCATGGAAATCGATATGTAATTACCAAACGATAAATACTCCCACTATACTCAAGGACTGACAAGAAGAAACTATTTTATATAACTGCTAACGCAGCCGGACTGTTTGGAGTGAAAAAGGCACAATATTTGTTGACTCAAAAGTGGATGAACAGAATAGTTGAAAGGAAACAGCGATCATCCCCGTAATGACGGATAAAATGAATCGCGAAAGAATACTTCGATATTATTACCATCACATTGGATTTTATCATATTCCGTACAGAATATCCAAGGAATATGTAAATATGCTGTACATTATCTCCCTGTAGCAGTAAATGTCATGAAGGAATTTTTATTATTTATACAATTCAAGTTATCATAGAATAAAGATGTGAATCCATCGAAGGAATAAAATCATTCCATCTTCCCTTATTCATTTCTAGAACATGATCGCCCCTGATTATTTTACCCAAATCGGTTTTGATTCGAAAACGCGTTTGCAAGTCTTAATTGCCTCAAGATTTGTAAGCAAACGAAATAAGCCTGCTCTATTTTAGATAAGTCTGAAAGCAATTAAAAACTAATGAGTGATGTTCTGCTGAAATTCGATTTTACAATATCATGTTAGCAAAGTTAGAGATTTTTTTATTCAAAACTTAGATAAACAGTCAATTCTGTGAAAATATCTTATTGAATTTGAATCTAAAAACAAAAATTTGGCGAATATTACGAGCGAGATTGTTATTTCAATCGCAGTTTTAGTCATATCGGATAATTGAGTATTTACTCATTTTATTCTTCTCCGGTTTTTGCTGTCTCAACTTTTCCAGTGCAATAGACACCAACAGCAAGACTTATTAAAATTATCAAGTAACAATACTATACATATGTCGTAACGACTTTGCAAAATCATCAGTGTCACGAAACAGCTAAATGGTTGATCAAACAGGTCAGGTCATCATGAAATGATTATCTAGTTGATGAAACGGCGATTTCACCATCAGGCTACGGCATGTATATACAACAGGCATAAAGTTAAAATATGTTCACGAATTTTTCCTCCACATCAGTCATATTGAAAAGTGGCTATGGAACTTGCATATATTTTGACAATGTAGGTAAAAAATCCATGTTACGTATCAAAAACGGTGTTAATTTTACCACTTTTGCTCAAGTTTATCGACAGAAGCGTGATAAGTAATCTAATGTTATTATGTATGTACATTACCTCTATAGAATTCACGGGTATAGAAATCAGAAATAATAACGAAATAGTAATACTGCCATGCGCACCCACGCAGGAGGTATTCTTTCCTTCTGCAGAAATGTTGTATCTGTCACTGGTTCTGCACTATTGAAGAGATTTTCATATTCTCTTTGTAGAGAATCTTGAAGATCTTTGTTATTTGTAAATAGAGCAACTTGAGTTTCAAGATCTCTTTCAACTGAGCGATAGCCTGGAAAAATTTTTCTTAATGTATTGGAGAACTCTCAATTAGATTATCTTCAAAACATATTACTATAATATTGTAAAGAGTGTTAGAATGATCAATTCTCTTTCATCACTTAGAGTAAATTACAAGAACGCACAAGTAATTGAGAATCTGTAAGAAATGAGACCTTGGATTACTGTGCTAAACAAATGCTTCTCATAGTCTCAAAAAGAGTTTCATTGACCATTTTCAAGAATGGGTAATGGAGAGGGCCATTATCATCGTCGTATACAGCCATTGTTTAACAAAAATATTCCAAAATTCTCAAGAAACAGGAGAATTGAAAATTATACTGTATGCAGCCAGAGGTGCCTTTGAATGACAATTCCTTTATAATAACTGAGAACAAACAAGACTAACCAAAGTTTGGAGAGCCGATAAGAGTAAAAGAAGGTTTCTGTTGACCAGGCATAGAATACCACAGTCCTTTTGCATGGTAGGTCCAACCAGGTTTCACAAACTCCCATAACTTTACTCTCTCATCTTGTCTCAACTTCTTACAAAGTTTGAAAAATGAATTCTCAATCTTTGAGTAAGCTGCTGGTATACCTCCTGCCACCCCCTTTGCTCCTAAAAATATGAGATGAGTCTTTTAATCAGTATTTGAAAAATCTTGCTTGCTCATCATTACTAATTTTTTCGGACTCGCGAACGATTTCCGTATTGAGCATATTAAAACATCGAGCAAATTCCGCGTGAAGTCAATGGAGCCCAGCAAAGGGAAGAGAATCTCAGCAAATTCAATTAAATTGAAATCAATGGTTGTGACAAAAATGGAAATTTTTCGACATATTTCACGATAATTATACAGTAATGGTATGACTCAACTGAAGAATCCATTTGCCTTGGGATGAGCTGTTAAGAGATGACACTCTGCTTGACAGTTATCTAATA
>JAPYYZ010003412.1:0-19504 GCA_030522705.1 Eretmocerus eremicus | reverse complement strand
AATGAAGAATTTCTTGACAACTCTGTGCGGCTGTAAGGACAGCTCGAGAAACTTGGGTGATCGATTTGATGGACGACGTCAATTGTATTTTTGTACGTCTTATGACTTTCCCCAACTTCATTGAAGTACGTTGAGGTCAAGACTATACGCTGCCCAATGTATTATGATAACCTTATGATATATATTTATCACGAGTTGGAAGAATAAAAGTTCATCACCTCACCTGAATTGCGAAAGAAAATGTTAACCAACGCGTCTTTACATCCCAGATATAACACGTGTAGGTCATTCGTAACTGTATACACACCGCTTTCGATCTATTTTTCACATTGATGTAAAAATTTAATATGAGAAGTGACTCAACGTCCAAGAAGATAGAACGCATTTGTTCTCAAACAAAATCTCACAGGATTGAAATTCTAATGTATGCAAATGATTACAAATCCAATTTCACTCTCAGTTACGATGCGTGAGCTCTGATTCTTAGACTCTAGAACGCAACCAGCTGATTGATGATTATCAGCACTGTATTACTCAAATGTATGATCTCTGGATCAGACAATGCATTCATTTGAAAATTTAACGAAGCAAGCGATTCTACCTAAAACATATTCTGCTCTGGGCGCATTTTATTTTCAAGAAATGAACTCTGCAAGAATGAAAGCGTAGGCTACATTTATATTTTTCAAGATCCATAGGTCATCTCGTAGAAAAGCAGAAGTTTTTGATAATCATCTCAAGTACATCGGTCTAAGGACGCATCAGGTCCATCATCATCGCGAGAGAAACGAATAAGGCCATATCCATCATTACTCATTACTACGGCCACGCGTCAAAAGTCCTAATATTTGGCCAAAAAGAAGCGTAGCCCGCGTGAGGCGATCGACATGAGCGTCTCGCAAGCTACATGTACGCTGCAAATGACGTACACACGAATCCCGAGCACGCATCGCTCGAATGTAGGACGCCGAGCTGCGGCTAACGACGATTCAAATACACCGTTATAACCTGATTTTTTCCTCCACCTGCCCGCGCGTGACCCGCCTTTTTTTCTCGCACTGTACACAGTAGTATACGAAGAGCAAAGACTCTGAAATTCTCCTTGGTACATATCGCCTTGACCCTTGTACGTTACATCTTGCGATATTACAATTGTTGCGTCCGAGCTTTTCAGTTTGGAGAAACACGTGCGCCCTTGGCTCGTGATATCTATTGGTCGTATGTGAGTCCGGTCGTCTCATTTGCATGAGAAAAGGATGAGAGGTGTGAAACGAAGGTTTTGACTTTTCGTTAGACAACCTTCGTCGAACTAGGTGCGGAGCGATGATGAAATTCCCGCGAGGGCGCTCCTTGTGATGGTAATCTTTATCAGTTAGAATTTCAAGAACGACCTCTGAGAGATGGTTGCGTTATCCTGGATGTTTGGATTGGTTGAAGGTTGCGATCACGAGGATCGATAAGTCAGTCTTCGGGCTCCCATAATTTGACTTTATATTTATGTAAAGTCCCATAATATTTACGTCTCGATTTGGACATGAGGGAGGATTTTGAAAGTCACAAATGAATCGTTTGTGGTGGACATGAGGAGCGAATGTTTACTGTTGCTATCTACGACTGAGGCTCAATTTTTTCTCGACAGCTTTGATTATGATATCACAAATTTAAGAATTGAATAAACGACATATACTTATTTTGGCATTCCATGAAGCAATGTGTGTTCAAAAGCGAAATTTGGATGCGATCACGGCAATCTCTGCAATTTTAGAGAAATCTTTGATACTGAAGAAAAAAATGAGAAGGTTGCTAATTGAAATCTTTGGAAGATGGAGATTTTATTCTTATCGTTATGAAAGCAGAAAAAAATTACGCCTGTTCATAAAGTTGACCCAACACCTTCCTGAGATGAAGAAAACCCTTGATAAAAGTGAGACTTACAAAGATTAGTTGGTGAACAGACTTTTTGGAATTAACATTTTCTAAACGAGAGCTTGATTTTGACATAGCTATCTCCTTCTCCATGATCACAGATAATCAACGCAAAATGAGTAGCTTTTTTTTAACCCTTAATTACCCACGTGGTACTTTTGGCAGGAGTGAAACCTTATTCCTCTACTTTTATCTCACTTAAAATGGCGCAAGATTTACAAAGTCATATATATATGCACGTGGGTAATTAAGGGTTAAGAATCCTTGCCTACATGACACTTGAAAGGAGTTCATCAAAACAACCTCGCAACTTTGCGTTTGACTCGTGGGAAAAACCCGTTTGAATCAAGGCACGTCCTTCGCAGGAGAGATTGGGAGATTAAAGTCTCTTCTTGATGAGTGGGATTTCCAAGAGAAGATGAGTATCGTCAAATAACATGTAAAGATGAGAAGATTCAATTTACGACTGCATAATGGGATGAAAGTTGAAAAGAGTGAGAGTGTCCACAAACCACAAAAGAGGCCGATTCATCCGCCAGTCGAGTCTTTTCACTCGATAGTTAGCAAGTTTTTAGGTGTGAATTTCAGTGTAAAGATGAATGTTATAGTACATTCGGATTGCCGAGGAAAAACATTGAATTGGTCGCCGAGAGAATAGGGATGTTTAAATGTGCAACTGAATAAAAACCAACACTCATCTTCGTCATCAATTGATTATAGGTTCATTCGATTTGGCCGGTCAGACTGATCCGACCGGCCAGATTAAATAAACATTATATTTCAAGAATAAATATTGATGATACAAAACTTTATCCAACGCTCTTATTCAGTACTCTACAAAGCAAATCGTTTTTTATTTTGAATGAACCGTCTAAGTGATATCTCTCGATCATGCGGATCAACCAAACCTTATTCAATCAGTGATTTGACTTGGTACCAAATTTAGATATGAAATTTCGCTGTTCCTCATGAAGCTGTGCTTTTATATAGGTACATTTCTTTGATAAACCTAGAATCTTCCATGAATTGTCTTAAGTATCAACCATAGGGTGCTTTAATGATTTTTCAAACCCACAATGATGGAGTTTTTTTACATAGTGAAGAGTTTAAGGACTATCATCAAGTTATTTCGCGGAGACAATGGTTCCAGAGGTTGGCCAAGGATTCAACTTTTTCTAGCAATTTACTGTAGAGTCTGTTCGATCAGGAATGTGCTATAAACATCGCGAGATTGTAAAGCAAGATACGCACCGAGTCGCGTTCAATTTCGCGATCGTTGAAGAGTTCATCGACCAGACACCAGTGAGATGTCGCAACCCATCCTAAATGATTATACATATAACAGCGACTGACATTCTCAAATTTCCAAATTCTTTAATGAACTTCATAAAAAAAAAACTCGAGGGATCGCGAATCTTGGAGGTGACGCCTATCTCACGAATCTTCGCGAATCCACGTTTTTCTCGATCTTTGCAGTATTTTGAAAACTCGTGTGGGATTTAAACATTTCGGCAATGTCAGTACTCATCATCCTTTTAATCACACCAATAATAGCAACAAGAGTAACCATCAAACTCACCATGCCTGAAGTTATCGGCGAGCGTATTGGCGGACTGCGTGAGACATGCCTCGAGCTCCGGGTCGCTCTTTTGACAGGGCTCGATGAACTCCAGTCCCTTGTACCTTCCCAACGCCTCCACTCGTCCACCGACCGCCAAAACCACCGCCAGTATCCACGTTCCTGCCAATTTTGCCGACATCCTGCCTTTAAAACTAATAACTCCCAATCAGCTGGTACGTATATCTCGCTGCTGTACCACCCGTTACTCTGCCACGACGCGCAATGACCGGGGCCCCGGTGCGAGATGCCGACTTATAGAGGCCCACCTTGACATTGCTGGCGGGCCCGGAGAGCAGGCCCCACCACCGACCCCACCTCGCCGAGCTTTCTTCCTCTTCTTCTCCGACTCGCTGGTGATCCTCTCGTCACTTGCCCCACTCATCGATACCTGTATTATGTTTGCTTTATGATGAATGTGCGCTTCGAGGCTCGATGCCCTCTGGCCTTGACTCGATATATTACTCACGATTTCGAGTGTCGACTCTCGGCTCGCTCGAAGCGACTTCTCTGCATTTGTGTACCAACTCGCTCGGCCGATCGCCCGTTACAATAGCCATGTGCTTACCAAGCTTCGTCATCGTCCAATATCGAGAATAATGACGTGCAGGGGCACGAGATTCGTTTACTTTGGGTGTCTTGACCATAAGACAAGACTCTTGAGTATGAAGCTCGTCAGACGCTTGAATAGACGAGATAATATGCATATGTAAGAGGGGAAAAATGACGGGTCGGAGGCGAATGCGTGACTTGGAACTCGTAGTCGAGGATTTAGGTATTTATTGTGCGAGCCGAGATGGATGCGCAGTTGGCGACTCTCTTTTGCATTATTGCCGTTGAATTCTGAAGACAAAAAGACGAATGGAGCTTTTATGAGCGATTCTTTGATATCAATCAGATGGACAATTTAGTGGCCACACTTCTACTCGATAAATTGTAGGAGGTATCCTTGGGTTCTAAAATGATGAAGGCTTGCGTGATATTTCGAAAATGGTCGCGAAAATGGAAAAAATTCCAGGACAAGTGTCCAATATTTGAGGAAAAGGTAGAAAATGGCCTCTAATTTGACCTTGACCGTGACCTTGACTGTTTTTTTGAGGGCCAACTTCGTTTTTTCACTAAAAGCTCCATGTTTCATCATGGATTCTAAGAAAGCACGCCCAATTAGGCTTTTAGAGTGATTTTTCAATGACCCCTCGAGGTCATCTAGAGCGCCAAAGTCCACCGGAGTTATTTTAACGGCCACAACTCTCCGGAGGTGTTTCCAATCAAAACATATTCTGTACAAAAGTTGTTCCACGTCAAGTCCTTATTCTCATAAATTTGGCCTTGACCGTAATCTTGACCATACTTTGGAGGTCAAATTCGTTTCTCAAACGGAAACTCCCCTTTTTCATCACGGATTCTGGAAGGGCCCGAATTCTATTTCCGAATAGGCTTTGTGAATATTTTTCTAGGGGAAAATCTTTAGAGGTCAAAACTCTACCAGAAGTATTCTAGTGGCCAGAATCCCTTGGACAAGCTTCCAGTCGAGAAGTTTCTCATCAAAAACCAGGTTTGTATCGATTGGCTCTATCGCAGGATTCATTTCAAGATTGAAAAACCAATGACTTCATCAATTACAAACAAAAACCAAGTTTATTCACGAAAACGATCAGAATTACGGTCACAGTCAAGGTCATACACAAGATCATCACAAAAATAGAAGCTCGGTGCCAAGCAGCTTTTGTATTACAAGCGATTCTGGTCGATAAAATACCTCCGGTAGAGTTTTGACCTCTAGATGACCTCTACAGATTATCGGAAGATATCCAGGAAGTCTCTTTGGAAGTAACATTTTGTGCTCATCCGGAACTCGTTATGAACAATAGGAGTTCCCGTCTGAGAAAACGCATTTGACCTTCAAAAAATGGCCAAGGTCATATCCAAGGTCATCATGAGAATGGAAACTCGATTAGGAACAATTTTTTTAGGAAAAATTTCAATTTGAGGCCTTACCGCGTGGTTCCGACTTTTCTTGTAGTTTTTTTTGCCCTCTAGATGACGTTAAGTGGTCATTGAAATAATATCCAGGATGTCTGCCCTGCTACTCGCGGTGGTTGACGGACAAGTTAGGTGCTGTTCATGACGTCAAAGGTCAAGGTAAGTACAACCAACTTACCTCTTTTAAAGCCACTTTGCTTACAACGTTTGCCAATCTCAATCTTCCTTAACGTACCTTAAGTCATTTGAAAGCTTGTTTCAAAACATACAGAATGCGCTTACAATTATTTAGGTAGAACAGACTGAGCTCGAGCTATATCAGATTTACAAAACGGGGATTTTTGAGGGATTCCGTGAGGGTGTACCCAACTTGCCCCATTGTCTCATCGTAGATGAACTCATTTCTGTACTCGCCCTACCAGTTCAATCAAATTTTTTTTAACTGTTAGTCCGGCCCGAGGCCAGTGCGAAGCCAGCGTATCCTGAGTGCGTGATCAGGAAATTCTGCATTTGAGCTCGCGAGTAACAAAAACGACGAGGTCGATCCGACGATTCCTGAGCCCCGGGCATGGTCACCGACGGCTGCCTGCATCAAGGAGCTTCTCCTCTCGTGCACCTTCTGACCACACATATATACATGCAGCTGCGTATTCGTCGAAGAAGGTTGTGAGGTTGTTCCCTATTCTACTAAATTGCTGTCGTTGCTGCGGTTTGGGGCATCGTATGGGTTTAATTGAAGTAAAAATCGCGCGCTAAATAACAGCCTACGGTAGGTTAAGGGGAAGAAGAAGCTCTACTTTATCGAAATTCATCATAAATTGATTGAAAATGAAACAAAACAATATTTCAAAAGAGTAAATTCAAGCTGCCCTGCGTATCAGTAGAACGAACCACTGTGTAAAATTTTGAAGCGATCCATTCAAAGCACTCGAAATAATTTGAACTGGAGTGTAATTACAATATATTCGCACTAGAGTTCAAATTACTCCAAGAGCTTTTGACGGATCGCTTCAAAATTTTACACAGTGGTTTGTTTTACCGATACGCAGGGCGGCTTCAATTCGCTTTTTCGAAATATTGTTTTGTTTCATTTTAAATCAATTTATAATCAATGTCATTAAGGTGGAGCTTTCACATGACCTTAAGCGCGTGCTTCTGGGGATCATTGATGTTTCCTTTGTTGGTCATATTGCTGTACATAACCTTGACACGCCAAAATATCGTTTGGGGAGATCATGAGCACGAGGCGGAGCATTCCTGCTTTATGCAGCTGCGATTCGAGTGTTGGTCACGATCACGAGTGTGATTAAGATTGAATCGCTGCAGGGATAGTTGTTCAATCGGTCTTCTTCTTCTTCTTCAAAAAAAAGGCCGCCGTGGCCTAGTGGATCTAGTCCTTGGTCTCGCACGCGGGAGGCCAGGGTTCGATTCCCGGCCGGCACCACTGAGATTTTTTCTCATGTGCTTTTCACGGCGGTCTCGGTGGTTCAGAGGCCTCCTTAAACTGTAGGTCTCCCTCACCGAGGTGAAATCGGTAGTTGGCAGTTGCTGACGCGCTGGTTGAGCGTATTTCAACCCCACGCACGTGGGTGCCCTCTGGATAGAGCTTGTAAGAGCAGGTGCCGGAACGTAAAACTAAGAAATTATATTATTCTTCCTCGAAAAATTGGCTGTCTTTCTGCTATGTGAGTGCTCAATCAGTAGATAAGTGATTGTCTGGAGATGAATAACAAGACATCCGATCACAGTGAAAGAGATTGCTTGCGTCTGAGAGTACGATCGCAGATAATTCGTCTCTCTTTGCGAATCGCCTAGGCATTAACTTGATATAGGTACTCCTAAGAAATGCCTTTCTCGCGGTCAATCTTCAATCGAACTCAAAATTGCGATGTAAGCTTCATTTCGTTTATCGGAGTTCACGGCTATGGCGCAGTTGTCATCTCAGACCTCTCTCTCTTTCCACAGTGCGCGTAAGAAGGAATACTCCAATCTGCTAAGGTTATGCGCATCAACGAAGGTAATCAGAAAGAAAAATCAATACCCCTTAGAAGCCCGTGCGTAGAACTAGCGTGCGCTATTTTCCAGTGTGTGGTCGATGCGCCTTCTTGCGGTGAAAATGTATTTTATTGATAAAAATGTTTCTAAACAATTACAAACTTTTTATAGGACACCGCGACCAGCAGGGAATTTTTTT
This sequence comes from Eretmocerus eremicus, assembly GCA_030522705.1. Classification (NCBI taxonomy): domain Eukaryota; kingdom Metazoa; phylum Arthropoda; class Insecta; order Hymenoptera; family Aphelinidae; genus Eretmocerus; species Eretmocerus eremicus. The sequence goes on along the minus strand of JAPYYZ010003412.1, from coordinate 11,783 downwards.
TAAAAAGTTCCGTGAAGAAAGGTACAAAATTGAGCTTATAAACTTGCGGAAAAAATTCCTATCGTCTCCAATAATGTTCCAATTAGTTCCTGCAAGTTTATAAGCTCAATTTTGCACCTTTAATCACGAAACTTTTTTTTAGTTTTAGGTGGGTTCCGAACCACCGAAACCACCGAAAAGGCACTTATGAAAATTCACATTGGTGCCGGCCGGGAATCGAACCCTGGCCTTCTGCGTTGAAGGCCAGGACCTTATCCACTAGGCCGCAGTGGCTTCCTATTCAAATAGTTTCTAACTGGTTGGAAAAATTTTCATTAACGAAATCCATTTTGGCCGCAAGATGGCGCATCGACCGCACTGGGGAGCATTCTTGAAATCAGGAGGAACAATTAAGTGGTAAGTGAACCTAGCGCATATCCACGCGCCGATGCAGCATACATATTTTCACACAAAATGTTGTAAATGAGTTTTTCCATTCCGCTGCTTGCTCAACCGGTGCATCTTCGCTATCAGCAAAATTCACTTTCGCTCCGCCACCAGTCCCTGGAACATGACCGAGTAAGTCATAGCTCATTACATCTGCAAGGAATCAAGCGCGAGCAGGTGAATGTATGTAGATCGAGTAACTGCGAGAGCTCTCTTTCTCTCTCTTGTTCTCTCTCTTGCCCGCGTCATGCGAACGTAATATTGAGAACCGTTAAATTGACTCTTGGTTACTGTGGTGAAACGCATCTCCGGTGAAGGTGGGAATCATCGCAGTTGATCATTCTCATAGTCACCGGTACTATACTAAGCACTGAAAGATTTCGGGCATTAGTATTACTCTACTTTAGCTCAAATGCCTAAATAGCTCATCACGCACCACACTAATACGCGTATGGACGATTTTGGCACGAGGAGTCGATTGTAGCTCGAGCTAAGCCGGGTCTACAGCGCCCTCGTACAAAAAGCACGAATACGAGCGGGTCGAGTGACCTTGCGAATCTTCTGATCCAGAGGCCGGAAAGTTGGTACTTCCCGCGCATCAGGTGGAAACATACAGTTGAGGGCTCGATTGAGGGGTTGCGTGAGAGAGGGGCTTAACCCTCATCTCTCTTCGCTTTTGGAGCCCTCTGACCCCGGATCTTCCACCCTATTAAGAAAAAAATGTTCGGAAGTCTTTGAAAATCACGAGAAATACAAATGAGCCTAAACGCACTCAGGCCTTTTTATACGCACGACGAGAGGGCCTAAATGCGCTTACGGGGTATGAAATTTGTAATTAGGCCCTTCCTCTACCCCCTCAATTATACTAATGATTACGAGTCATGCTTACACTGAAATGTGAGAAATCGGCATTTTCGAGCCTTCGTGATCTACCGATCTACCGATTTGTTGCAGTAGATGCAATAGATACGGGCACATAAGCAAACACACGAGTGGACGCACTTGATATTTCCTGATTGATCAGTTGGAGGGTTCCCAACCGAAAAACGTAGGTCCAATTTAGAAAATGCCAAAAAGTACTGACAAGTTGACCCAGTTTGATAAATTGGGGAGAATTTGAAGGATTGAACAGAATGTTCCCAGTTGAAAAATTTCGCGTTGATGGTTTTCAGAAGATATTCCAAGCATATTCAGATCATGACTACAAAATTTTCGAAGAAAGGGACAAGTCTGTTGGATTCAATTATAAATCGTCGTCAAAGCTAGCTCAAATTGATGCTTGCAATTAGAGTTCAATCTAACGTATTGATCGTATCATGCTCAGCGATTGATTGTATTGATACACATGATGATATAGTTGCCTGCATGGGCTACACGGATAATAGAAGAGTGCACGATCTGGTAATTTGGGATGGTACTCGGACTTTTGATTGCAGGAATCTTCTAGCTCAAGCGATTTGATGCCTGTCCTTTGTTTTCCAGCATTTTTTTTACCAATTCCTGCATGATTATTAGATCGTAATCATAACACGCGAAAGTACAATTTTCGTTGTGCGAGACCTGAGAGAAAAATTCCTTGGTACTTATTCCTGTGGCATAACCCCTTACTTGACATCGAGCTTTCATAATGTAGTCTAGTTAGAACTAGAAAAAAATTTTCGCAGTTTCGTAGAACCTTCTTGAATCCCTTAAAATTGTGTGCATGGGCATTTTTTATGAGAATCCTACAAAAGAAAAATGGGCGGCTGCGTCTGAAGGGTGAAGGATCCTTTATTTGTTGGTTCATACTAGGTGTTCCTGTGCAATGTCTTTTGACAGGGTGAAAATTGCAGTGAACAAACGGAATCTTGGTGCACATAATGATGCTGCATAGGCTCAATCATGCTTTGCTCGTATATTCATGGTCGTAAAATACGGAGGTGAGATCAGCCCTGCCCCGGAAGATCAAGAATTTTTCAATGTCGAAAAACCAAGAGCATGTCTTTTGTGTTTAATTATCAAATTCAATTGTGTACTCCTGTGTATCATGCCACCATCATAACTCTATGTCTATGGATTTCCCCGTATTTTCATCTGCCATGTACTGTACCGGTGATTTGATATCACGATGACGCATGAGGATCCAGATGCAAGCCAACGATTCGAATGGGAGCCTGTATAGTTGAGGGGCGCAATCGAAGCATTCGCTCGGCCGCGGGACTCCGATCCTTTTCTGCTCTTTCATATCTACGAGCGTCTCAGCGAGCACACTGTTTCTACTTCTGTAATTCTCACAGATTCAGCCCAGGGTAGAGCTCCTCACGCTGGTGGTCTTCTTTCAGCACGCTTTGCACCCTAAACCGGCCCCGTGCGATCGAAAAATTGTAAAATTACTTGATCAAATTTTCCCAAATGATCGCAGAGCTTTCTCTTTTTTGAAAGAACATTCAAAAATGAGAAAAAATTGGTGAATGAGAGCAATTTAAAGCACGAGCAAGGCTTGAGGATGTGCCCTGAGTTTTTTAATTCTGAATTTAGGGAAAGGCATTTTAATAGTTTGTTGAATACACCACGAGAAATTGAATTTTGACGTAAAATTGAGGATAGAAAAGAAATGAGCATACAGAATCGCCTCAAATGAATTTTCCTCGTTGTTATATGTGATTCTAAATGATACATCATATTTTCATAATGACTGGAGGAATGATTCGAGAGATTTCGTATCTCCTAGGATGAAGAACATAAGGTGAGTGCGCCAAACTTGCTCCCTGGGCCGAAATTCCCCCATCCGAGATCTCGGATACGCGCGTTCGCAAACCGTACGCGCGTTCTTCTTATATTTGATATGTTAGGAGATGGTGAAACAAGTTATTTGGACCGATCCAAGGTGACGCGTGCATTGTCTAAAACGGTTTTTGCTTTTATCTCATCTTAAAAATGCTTTTTTCAGAATTGCAGAAGACGATCTTAGGTTATTTTCACGGATATATTACTGGAAAAAGTACAGTGTGCCCAATGTTCTCCCATATGTGTAAGAGGCTGGTCTCCATGGAAGCACATTGGTTTTTCGTGAAATAGTTATATCTCGGCTTTCAGACATCCAATACATTGGCGGATTTTGCAGAATTTTCCATATCCTTTCAAATATGTTGGGTCTGTTGGACGAATTTTGAATAAAGGGGAAATAAATTCAGACACCGGGATACAGTGGCATATTAGGCGCACCCTCTTTTAATCCCGGAGAGAGATTATTCTTCCGTAAATCTGCAATGAATCGGTTTCAAGTCGACGAAATTAAACGGATCTCAACTCTGTTCTTAGAATATGAAATAATTTTCAAAATGAGCCAAAATGCTTTGAAAAATATTGAGGCATTTAAAAGTTATGCGTGACACAAAAATAGGGTGGAAGCAACCCGATCAGAAATTTACGTAGGGCGCGGATCTGGTCCCCTATCCGGGTAGCCCACACTCAACTAAGGACCCTGTCCAGATATCGACGATTTGGAGGACAGTTTTGGATCAGTACCCTGTCCGGCTACATCCGGTTACCTGGACTCAGGGTTATCTGAAGCTCTGCCCTAGCAGAGCCCTATTAATGCTCCATGATGTGTCTCATTCAAATTTACGTGATTTCTTCTCGGGATTGATAATGATAGAGATATAATGAAAATTCTCAATATCTTTATGTTCATAACCCTATGCCACATACTTGAGTACTGTTTATCGTTTCGGATAGTTAATAAGTATAATATACATTTGCGGGGTTGAAATCAGCGAGATAAGACCATTCATTGAATCTTTCAATATCATTCGAAGAATAATACATCTCAATGAATCTTGAAACGTAGCTGGATATCTTTCAATTTAAGTTTCAATTTTTCAACGGTTCCACGTGGTACAGCGGTTGATAATAACATCCATACCAGTCATGAAGTGAAAGCATAATTAGAATCCACTACATGAGAAAGAGTTTACTTTTGGCTTACATATTATCTCAAATTCAGTACTAACATCAATGGGTAATCTTATAATGACATAAAATAGCTGTTGCTCATGATTTAAGATGGACTACTACCACTCAAAAAGGAGGTTTCATTTACTCTACTTCTATAAAGAACAACCTTTACCGCATATAATCATGTTTAGGAAGTTCTGTAAAGTTTACAATCAATAACACAATATAATCAATTCTCTGGAGCGATCTATCGTCGTTATTAACATCACGATTTTTGCTTGCGAATCTTTTGTTAGAAAATTTACGCAGTCGAGGTCCAAAAGTTCATCTTCTCCGACCATTTCGACTCTAGTAATAGTCTTCAGTGATTCAAGAAATAATGATTCAAACTTCCGTTAATACATTCGGTCAATACCCATTCACTACTGTCAACTAGTTGAATGCAAAAAGTACCTCGAACGGTTAATTGAAAAATTCAAATTTCCAAGGTCTACCATATCCGGATCTGATATGGGCTGGTCCGGTCAGCTCTAAGTCGGGATAGCCGAAGAGGGAGCTACATCCACGAGTATCCCCCGAACCCTGACACTCCCCTAAAAGATTCTAGGGGCACTCTTGCCAGAGCCGGATAGTGTACCCTTTCTGAGGTCCGGGTGCCCTGAAAAATTTCCGATCGGAGAATTGGGCGCACTTAGCTTACATACGAACGCAGTGATATTTTGAGATGCAATACATATAGTATTGTTTATCGGAAAGGAACTAGATAACACAGCCACACAAGAAAAAGTTTTGACCTAACTCACAGACTATAATACTTTTACGTTTGTTGGGTCGCTGAGTCCGAATCCGGAGTCAGTTTGGTCTCAGCACGTCGAGATTTTGACATAACCTCAAAAAACCATGCTTCTGCGAAAGTACTCGGAGCTGGTAATCAGGCTATACCAACTTTTCCATTATGATTTGACGTGCGCATAAAACGCACTTCTCTAATTTTATATCATTTCGATACTAGAAACATGCGTTGCTCCTTTGCGAAGTATGCGAGCGAGGCGAGACCGCTCGTTACGCGGTCTCGCAGAGCACAGACCGTGGTCTCGCTCGCGTCATCGACCGGAAACCATCGGTCTCGCGGCCTCCCTCGCGAATGATTCATTGTCTCGCCGTCACTAATTACCCAGGAGACCACCAGCCGTACGGTCTCTCCACGTAGTAGCGACCGGAGACCGCCGGTCCCTCGGTCTCGAGCACGATTTACGATCTGATCGACCGCTGAGACCCCGGTCTCACGGTCTCGCACGACTCGCCCTGTGAAAGAGTGGCAGCGCAGCCACTCGGCGCTCAGTCTTGCTTAGACCTCCGACGCTGACACGCCGTCACGCGGAGCGTCCCCGTCGCCACTTCGTCGCCTCCGTCATCACTCTGCTCGTCTCCCTAGCCGACTGCTCGGCTACCACCGTCGCCTACGCCGACCCGGCCATCGTCGACCCGTGATCGTCCGTGCCGCGATCTCGTCGAGGGCCGCGTATTGTGCTTTTAGCTTCCTAACCGCGATTGTCTTGAGTGAGTGCTTCGATAACTAGCTTGTGCATCGGCCATCCATTCTTCATGTAAAAGTGACAATACAGTTGAGTTTATTCTTCAAATGTTGTGTCGGTTTCCTTTTCGTTCCGTCAAGTGCTTCTCTATTTCTCAGATCAAAGTTGAGTCACTCTCTCTAAAATCATCCCGGACCCGCCGTCCTCGGATGTAGTGCACGGTGCGCATGCTATTTTCATTGTCTTGAACTCATTCTGCCCTCGCGACACGATCAAAGCACTTTCGACAGGGACTCGCTCGTGGTCCCAATTTGACCTGGATCGTTCGCGTCTTCGGCTCGCCATCTTGCCAAGGACCGACGAACCTGCCACGTCAGTTTATGTTCTTGGGATCGCTAAATCCGGTTTCGGGGTCAGGTCGGTCTCAGCATGTCGAAATTCTGACATAACCTCAGAAACCCATGATTCTTCAAGAGTACTCGGAGTTGGTAATCAGACCATAGTCACTTTTCCACTACCTCTATGTCTTTGGGGTCGCTGAATCCGAATCTGGGGTCAGTCTGGTCTCAGCATCTCAAAATTCTGACATAACCTCACAAACGACTATTTGATGGAGATGTTCGGAGCTGGGGATAGGAATACACTAGCTGCAAATTTTTCGGGTCGCTGAATTCAAATTCCGCGTAAATTCAATACCAGCAAGTATCCTCATCAACATGGACCGAATTGATCACAACTCTGTGGGAATTCCTGGGGTCAGCATGCTCACATAACCTCAAAAAGCCATGCTTCTATGCAAGTATTCAGATTTTATCAACGATGTATACGACTCAAATATTTTATAGCTACCTGAGTCCAAATTTTGAGCCCGTTTAATCTCAGTGAGTCAGTATGTGAACCTAGAAAACTTGAAACCGAATGCTGAGACCGAATTGACCCCGGATTCGGATTCAGCGACCCCAAAAATATGAAGACAGTAACAAATCCAGTGTCATCAGATTACCAGCTCAGGGTTTTTCAAAAAGTTATGGTTTTTTCGAGGTTATGTCAGAATCTCGAGATGTTGGGACCATACTGACCCCGGATTCGGATTCGGCGACCCCCAAAAAAATGTAGGTATCATAGTCTGTGGGTTAGGTCAAGATTTTTTTTGTGTGGCTGTGTAATCTCTAGACCTTGTCGACGAGAAGAAAGGAAGGAGCGGTATTGGTTTGTTGTGGGTGACAGATATATATACATGGACTGCTCCGGACTAGAATGGTGTAGTTACAATAAATCGTTCTGTTTTTTGAGAAACCGTATCAGTATTCTGGACGCTACTCGAGCTGGCCATCACTTTTGGAAGAACTCTTTTGGGATCATACAGATATGCTATATTGTATATTACGCAACTAGGGAGTAAAATCGGCCATTCTCTCCCAGGTGCATGATTTATCGCCCAAGGCGCAGCCGAGAGCGATAGAGCACCCGGGAATGATGGCCCACTTCACTCCAGAATTAGAGCGTATGCTATTTTTCATCATACCGGGACTAGGGTGCGCCCCCCCCCCCCCCGTATATGCCGCTGACTAGGTGTACGACGAAATAGAGGCGGAATGAGTATGCGGACCCTTCGATTCAGAATAGGTAACCAACGGGTGGGGCGGAGTCCGGGCGGAGTCCGGTGGGGTGCAGGGGGCAAAGGCAAAAGCCCCCGCTGGGGTGGGGGGGGTGGAGTGGCGCCAAAAAAAGAATGATTAAAGATAGAGAGGACGAAGAGGCGGCATGCCCAGCATGAAGGAGATGGGGTGGGAAGATTCGACGGGAACCGCGCAATTCAAATCTCGTTTTAGGTCTCTGTTTTCCTCCTTAGCTCTAAAAACGTGGCGTCACCTGGCACCGGGTCACGATACTACATAACATTATATCTTCAAACAAGTAACGAAATGTAATTAGGGACTATGATGAAAAAGTTTTCATCAACGTTATGCTGTTGACATGATTCCGAAAAATTTAAATTCAAAAATATATCTTGAAAAAGGCAAAATTGTGTCTTGAAGATTGATTTTTTGAGATTTGAGAGGAGTTTTGATGTCTCGGGACGAACCGCACTTTCGTTTTGGATTCCTACGACCAAAATATACGTTCAAGATACCATGGTCTCGTCAGAGCTTCATTATGACTCCAAAATTTTGTTACCCACTACCGTGTATAGTGTGGTGATTCACATAATGAATGAGTTTCATCAAAATCAACTCCGACTAAGGTGATGTAAACTGCAATGGTTGCATTATTTGCAGTATGATTCTTGGATATCCAGGATCATACTTTTTCATAATCTAAGCCGTTTTCCACAGCCACTAGGAAACTTTCTCGTCTCAAGATTCTAACGGAAACTTGAGAGTAAAGTGAAGAATGAGAAACCAGATTTCATCATCTGCGGAAAAAAATACGTGCGTGAAATAAGTATCATCAGATTTCGCGCAGTTGGTATGATCGAGCAACTCACGTTAGCATACGTTTCCATGCATAAAATTATGACATTTCCACCAGTCAAATAGCAATTTTTCTGGCTTCGCGCCATCATCAAGAGAAGAGACATTTTCGTACTCTTCGAGCATGAATACCATTCAACATCATAACTTCTCGGAACAGTAAAGCAATTTTGATCATAAGACAATACGAATTAGAATTCTACCATAGGATGATTGAATACACTCACCAACTGGACGAGATCGCCTCACTTTCATCGATGATTTTTTGACCAGGTAAAAACGTGGTATAGAAATGCACTAGTGCAACCACGCACATCAATGAATATCTGAAGTGATCTACCCAGTTCTTTGCTGATATCACCTGAAATATTAGGATTATCAGAATACCGTCAAGCTCATCCTATGGAAACACCATAGTAATCCAATATTGATTTGAATGACCAAACTTCATGAATTTAACGCCAGAAAGAACGTCTTCAGGACTGGAAAACCTATTTGTTATATCTTGAAGAGGGATCTGAATTTCGACTCACCAAAGTGAAACCGAGGCCCACGCCGAAAGTATTCATCAAAAGTGTGATGAACCAAGTTAGGTTATAACACTGCTCAACTAGGCCCACCATCCTTCATTTTCAATTCGGGAACATGACATAATATAAGTGATCATCGCAATTCTGTGATTTTTACTCTGAAGCAAATCATCTCAAAATTGAAGGGGGAAATTATTCATGGAGTGCTTGAATGATACTTGATCACACCGAGAACATTCATGATATTGAGTTCGTGATTATCCTTCTCACTGATGGAGTGAATTATTGTATGTATTAGTCAAAGAGCTTGTCTTTATAAGCTTTTTTCAACATGCAGAATATTTCATAGTTGCGGGGTTTCATTCGTGCTAGTGCAATATGGGCACTTGCGCATACTTTTGAAGCTGAGCGCGAGAAGTCCATGAATTGGCTCGAGAATATCGTAGAAATTCTCTAAAGAAAAAACGAAATTGAAGATTTTGAAAAGATCTACAAGTTGCATTATAGACTTTGGTTTTAGCATCATTTCTCTCAAAATGATGGGCAATTGATTAAAATAGTTTATTTTGATACAAGAACATAAAAACTTTCCTTTGCATACGAGTGATGGGTTCCCGGCCCGAGCCACATGTGAGGGTCAGAATCATCACAATGATGCGAAAGTAGGTTTTACGCCCGAGTGTCTAACTACACTGCCTTTCAAAATTAATCCCAGCAAATCACAGAGCTCTCAAATATTTCTTTAGAAACTCTTAAAGAGCTCATGACAGTTCTGAAAGAGTTCTTGAAGAGCTCTTGAAGAGTTCCTAAATGCGCCACCAATGAGAGCTCCTAAAAGGCTATCCGACTGCCCGCAAAGGACTCCTAAAGAGCTCTTCAAGAGCTCTCCTGGAACTCTTTCAGAACTCTCCAGGGACTCTCCTACAGCTCTTCAACAGCTCATCATGAGTTCTTTAGGAACTCTTCAAGAGTTCTCGAGGGCTGATTCTATTGACTGATTTTATTTATTCATATTTCTAATTTGGGCGCACAATGAGCTCATTTACGTTTGCAAAGAGTTCGCAAGTAGCTCGTAAAAAGCTCTTCAGGAGATCTTCGAGGGCTCTTCGGAGCTATTCCAAATACAGAGCCTGCAGTGAAACAGAGAAAGTGAGAAAGTGCGCACAGAACATTTTACGAATGTTGTTGTTTATTAGCATTCATGGTTGCGCGCATTTTCATTTGCTCGGACTCACAGAAAAATCAAAATGTAAGAGCGTCTCTCTGAAATGATGAATTTTTCGAGATGTGGATCCCCGATTGGAAGTTCCAACAAAATGTATGACATGATACTTGAAATCAATCGATGACGAGAGCCGAAGTATGTCCTTCAAGGGTGACTAACCTTAAGAGGGAACGACATGCCAGGGCAGCCGCCACCCAGTGGCATGTTCTGGAACTAGTCAGTAGAGAGCCTTTGCAATTCCACACCGCCCTATGTATATTCCGGTGAAAATCTATTGGAGATCGCCATGATTATAAGGTGAGTCGATTCCCAAAGTGGAGCCGCACTCAATAAGTAAAATATCAACCGCAATGAATCATATGGGGGGGGGGGCATATAATGCTTGATTTGCGTGAAGCAATGCGGAGCTAGAGATATCTTCTACTGATAAATTGAGATTCATCATGGGCACCGCCATAGTTAAAAAACGATTCAGTTCGTGAATCGGAGACGCATTCAGTGAGCAGAGAGCTGTCTGGTAGAGATCATGAGAAGAGATATATCTTATTTGCATGAACGGGCTCCTCTTACATATTTAAATAAACATGTATTGATAAAATGCGGTCGATAGACATTATTTCGAGATTTTTTGGCGAGCTCTCTGCGAGCATGAATGAGCTCCTTTTTCGTTCACATGAATAAATATTGATCCAATGCAGCGGATACCAGCAACTTTTATGGAGACCGCTTGAAAAAATCTCTATGAGCTCTTAAAATATTTTTGAAGAGCTCTTTTCAAACATGAGTGGGCATCTCACACATTCACATCGATATATATTAATGAAATCCGGTCGATAGGGATAGTTCCCAAGAGCTCTCAAAGAAATCTCGAAGAACCCTTAAAGAGCTCTCGGCGAGCTCTTTATAGAATCGTAAGTATATTTTTGAATAAAATTTCGTCCACGCGAAAAAGCTCTTAAAAGCTCTTAAAGAGCTCTTCAGGAGTTTTTCGCGGGCAGTCTCACACCCCCTCCAGAGTTCTCGTTGGTGGCGAATTTAGGAGCTCTTGAAGGGCTCTTCAAGAACTCGTAAAGAGCTCTGTTGCTGACTCGGTAATGGATCATGCATAGTTTCAGTAAATAATAAATATCTCCAAATCTTTCATCGTACGAGAATTTTTGAAGAAGCGCCTGAAAAGTCATCAAAAAATTCACGGCTATATGTTTTTTGAGAAAATTTTCCTATGCCCTCTACTAGGCTGCATACGTTGAAAATGTGAAGAAATTTTCTGCAATCAATCAACTGCAACTTTGCCGGGCCTCATCCGATCATAAAAATTCAAACGAGACATTGGAGACAAATTCTACACCTACGTTTTCCTTTTTTGAAAATTCTTTACGACTCTTTCGATCTGAGTTATAACCTACGGGAAAAAAAGTTTTATGTCGTGTCTACTCATCAAGATTATTATCGTCACGCCATTAAATAGTCGGAAATTCGGCTAATTTCACTTTGAAATTGTGACGAGCATGCCTGCCACATGGCAATCACACTAGCGCCAGGCACGCTCGCCACAGATCGTTGCCTATCTACAGGCGCTCATTGAAGAAGTAACGCATCATCGCACCGCTAGATGTCCGTCCGTTTACACCATCTACACATAATGTATACACCTCGA
>JAPYYZ010003411.1:0-11884 GCA_030522705.1 Eretmocerus eremicus | reverse complement strand
AGAGAGAGAGAGAGAGAGAGAGAGGAGGGGGGGGGGAAGCGACGTCTATACTGGTTTCGCAGTTTCCTTCAATGAACTACCTAGCCACTATTGAGTTCTGCTGCTGCTACTGCGGTGGCGTCTCGCTCTCAAATAAACAATGCGCGCAATCGGGGAAGGTGCCACGCGCTCCTGCGACGACAATTCTCTTTCCAACTCATGTTGTTCTCTAACAAGGAGAATTCCTCACTGACTGCGCAAAGTAGGGGTCAAAGTTGACCGCTATGATAGATTTCATGATATGAGTATTCGACAAAAAGTCTCGCAAACTCAGATTCTGCCAATACCAAGATGGATCAAGTCTCTTATTGCCAGTTCTGAGGTGAATGGAATTCCTCTCTCGTTGACTTCGCCGAAGAAGAATGATTTGCAAACTAAATCGCTTGTAGCCAAAATGGTATATGATTTATGGTTGATTAGTGGCCAAAACTAAGACATATTCATAGACAAATAATGGAGTGCACACTTGATAGACAAAAAACAGCCCTTTTCCAGTCGTGGCTTCTCAGGCACCACAAATGTTCAGTGAATATCCAGGAAGTGGCTCTAAAAGTGGATGAAAATTGTCTACGGCAAATCGAGTTGAAAAGGCGCTAAAATATATATTATGTCTAGGATATGTCTAGAAAATATTGATATGTATAGAAAATAAAATCTCATTTGAAGTAGATGAGGTATATTTCTCCAGGAGTAAGGTCAGAGGATATATTTTTGATCGCTGTGTTATAATATCTTGGATACAGCTTTGGTATTAGACCAACTGGCTTCTTCGCAAATGATGAAATCTGACACATTGAAAGAATGTAGACGACTCCCACGTGACCATCTTCAACTAATGAGATTCTAAGCGTCTGCGAGCATCACATACATTGTCCGTGATAGATTCCAAGTCACTGAGAATAATCTGTCAATATATACATAATGATCATCTCGACGAAGATAGGATATAGAATTCGATCACTTTACAGGTATATGGAACTTAATGAAACGAAGCGTTAATTTAGGAACGTAGAGGTCCGCAAGTTAAATAATTCTATAATCAACTTACCACAGCCACACTACCCAAAAAATTGGGAATTTCTCGCAAGAACTCTGAGCCTGATAACAAACCTTCTTTCTTTGTGGAGTATAATCTCTCTCATGAAGGAAGGAATGTTGCTTCCGTATGAGTCAATTTATTAAAATCCATACTGGTGCCTGAGAATCGATTGAAATAATTTCCTAGTTTTTGAGATTTCTCACTAAATTTCTGCCAGTTTTCAATACTCAATTCCCAGGAATACATCGGCCATTAATCATTCTTTGAGGGGAATTCAGTAATTTGAATTCGATACTTACAATATTTTAATAATCAGACGCCAGTCAATGTCGATTCTCAATACACCCAGTTTACAGCCATTAGTGATGGATGGAGAGCATCATTCATGGGCATAACTTGACTGAATTGTGGCCATAAGTCATGAGCATGAATTATTTTTCGGTCAAAATATCGTTTTATTTAGTCCAGAAAATAAACAAATTCCCTAGCTGTATTGTAGTTTAGGGAATATTGAAAAGACCATGAGTTATTGACCAAAAGATGCATGGGTTTCCACCTGAAAACTTTTGAAATACTATACTTCGCTCACGCTTTCTGGCCTACCTCATCAATTTTTCATTCATCTACATGGAAGTCAAGAATATCCATTGGAGTTCTGTTCAACTTTCTGGCGAATTAATCGCACGGTCAGAATGTATAACACAGGTCTCAAGAGTTGTTTGATTCTGTCAAAGAAATATTCAACAATAATGAACAACTAGACCATCTTAAGATTCTGTGACTCAAGTTCCGATGCATTACTGTGCTCAATTGTCATTAGCTAACACTCTGTGAGAGTTCCGAAAAGGTTCAAAAATCAACAGCTAAAGGGATGAGGAATCACTTATAATCACGATTTTTGTAAATCTGAACGATTGACCTTCTTCTCTCTATGCAATTCGTTCCTCAATACATAGCACAAGCACGCGGACTTGAGATAAGAGAGAAGTTAGAGGATAATAGCCGAAAGCGTCGCATCGATTTGGGAGCTCGTCGTAACTTTATGACTCCTAGTTATGATCGTGTTATTGGTCATTAACGGCTTCATGAATCCATTGGAGGTCCTAGCGATGTCCTGATTGTTGACTATACTGCCACATTTGAAAGCTATGGCGTGGGGTTTGTCAAGCTCCTGTTACAACTCACTTGAGGATCGAGTGACTGTAATCATGATTCCAACATGGTGTTGCAAATCGTAGTTTCGAACATATGCCTTTCGCGCTCTCTATTAAATGCTGACGACACATTATGATGAGTATCGTATTATCTTCTGACTGAAAATGGCGTCAATAGACGTTTCCTGCGCAATATTGTCGTCGAAGACTCTCTTGGTCACTTGGATTTCAATCTCACACTATCTCGTGGCTAAAATTGTTCTAATTTGAATAAAATTGTGCGTCAGGACGACGAACATTGCGAATCAAAATTGCGTAATGCTGCTCTTATATCGTGAAAATCACCCATTATCACCACGAAGATTTCATTGCAAACAAAGCCCTGTAATTACTTTAAGCTGTAATGTAGCCCTACTGAACATTTTGAGATGCGATCGCACAAGCGTCCTCACATATAGCATTTTCGAAAGAATTTGTAACATTTTTTGGAAAATTTTTTGTAACAGACTTCGTAATATTTTTTTATTCCGAGCGCAGTTCTACATCGAATCTAGTTGACCTTTTCCGGAATGAACCTTTTCCTCCGATTGAGTAATCATTCAAATTGTTCACGATATCATTAGGGGTATGGAAATCTTCCCGCGGAATCTAGCTGACTGTATTCTTGGACACAAATCGCAACTTCTTCCATTTTAAATCGTTGTTTCTTAACCAAGTCTGTTCTGTTTCTCAGGCACGATGTACGTATGTTCAACACTCGATTGTCCCTGATTTTTCTTTGACAAAATTTAAAATCACATTAAATTACATATAGTGAATTTATCGTTCATACGAGCTCACCTACCGCCAACGATTTTAATCACCAACGAGCAATAGAGTCAAAATGATCTCGATGGGTTCTCCTACTCATTGATATCAGTTAATATAAATTTAATAAAAATTTAAAATCACTCACTGAATCGATGGACAAATCCAAACACCTGGATTGAGAATGTAAAATTTGTAAACAATCGGAACCAAAATTTGATATCAAGAAGTTTGTTTGTAAGAGGAATTCTATAAGGACACAACCATCTATTAATTAATCTATCTCCTGAATAGAAGAGCAGGTTGACTTTAATGGGGGAATCTATTAATCAAACTTTTATTGCAGTCACGAGGGTGGGTACAGCGTTTTGGAAGTACCCATATATCAAAAGCACGACAGAAGCAAGAAATGTTTCTAACGGACCAGGGTTGTCTTGCACCTTCCTTTCTTCTTCTACTCTGCCTGCCTGCTCTACCCTCCCTCGTTTTTCGTCTCGGATTCACGAAAATATTCAGAAATGCTGTTTCACACCTTAAGCCCACGCCTAACTACAGGATATTGTATTTCTTCAGTCGAACGTGGCTACTTCCGAGCTGTGAATTATTACATCAAACTCAATGTCATTGTTTACTAGCTCAGAGAATACATCGGTTGATCATATTCCAAACACTTATAGTGTTTCTTACTCCTGTTGATTCCTCATTACTTCGCCAATTATTTGTGGAAGATATATATATATATATATATATATTTGATTGTCATTTAATACTTTCATGTTCTTGTCATTAAACGAAATGAAGGTACAGCTCATCTTCTTCTATACTATATTCTTACTTTTGATAACCCGTAGCAGTTTCTGATGAGCGATTGCCATGCAAGAGTGCCAAATCAAATGCGCATGTTCTGAAAATTTTCGGCCAAACCATTTCGCTGCTTGAGAAAGACCTAGCTCCTCTTGCATTCTTTTCCCTTTTCCTACACCCGGATCAATTGCATCAGATCGATGGGATAGCTACGAGCTGAATTCGATTGGGATCTCAACGAGGATATAATAGCAAAAGCCTCGGCAATGAGTGAATCGTTCAATTTTTATCTCTCGACTAGGTACTAGCGATCCTCTCTCCCTCTTTCCTCAGGGTCTTGGGTTTACTCTCCCTCTCCACTCGAATTTCTTGGTAGCAGCAGTCAACGCCGAGACGCTGCAAGCGGGACATAAAGGGAGTCCGGAAGAAGAATGCGTCGTCGTGCTTCCGTCGCGCGCAGTAAAAGCCCGTCTTGGAATTGCGGCCGAGGAAGAGGGAGCCTCGGGCGACACAGCTCTCTTACGGTCATTAAAGATCTCTCTGCCTCTCTCTTGGCCAGCTCAACGTGTTCGGCGGCTCGCAGAGAGACGGGCAAGTTCTCCGGTGAATCCGACGAGCCGCTCCTTCGCTGCAGGGGCAAACACGCGAAACGCGACTTTCGAGTTAGCGCCGGAGTTTCCGGGACACCTCCTCCGATCCACACGAGCACGAACTCGTCATTCGAGACGGAGCTCCTGCGGCATGCATAGAGAGATAAAGTAAGAGCAGAGCGACGGGAATCACTGTAATTAATACCGTCGCGCGATACACGAGCTGAGGAGGAGAGACCGCGGTGGGGCCGAGCCCGAGTTGTTGGACCCAGCCAGAGATGCGGTGCTTGCCTTGGGTATAAGCGGAGGGCGAGGACGGAGGCACCCTTGAGGAAACTTGGGATCGTGCAAAGAGGATTCCAGGGCGCCTCGGAGGCAGCACAGAGTCGACGGTTAAAAAGCTATTACAACACTTAGTGCATTATGTAGAATAGGATCAGGCAGCACGACGAGGGAGGAGAGTTGTTTGCTTTTGTTCGCCTTCGTACTCACTCAGCTAGTTGACTCCTTCAGCTGTTTGGACAGTGTAACGAGATGCGTGCTTGATGAAGACGAGGAAGATGTGCATCTGGAAGAAATTTCCAAGGAGATGAGTTGATCGAGTGGAGTGCAGTCTCTGGCGCACGACTTATTCAGAATGCAAGTGATTGAGTCAGACTCAGCGCCGAGAAAAAAATCAGTGTGACCTAGAGATCGAAGTAGAATGTAGATGAGGCAATAGTGAAGCTGGTGCTGGGGAAAAATTCCAGTGACAACGCAATATGTACGACAAGAACTTTTTCCTGATTTATGTCATTCAACACGTCAAGGAAGATGTTCGATCTCACACAAGACCGGGACGAAGATTTCTTGTGAATGGCATAACTCTGAAATTTCTTGTCAAGAAAGATTGCGAGTTTTTTTTCACGGGCTCTTCAAGATCAAGAATATCTATGCCGTTTATTATTCTTCATTACATCACAGTTGACTGATCTTATCGCCCGTTCACTAGCGTTGAATTCGGATGGATTTCTCTGCAAGGATTGCTCAATTCACATCGCCCTGATGCGATGGCTCGACTACATGACTTTTGATTGATTAATATACGTTTTTATCACAGTTGAATAGTCCATCGATTTTTGAATGACTACCAAAACATCCAAAAGCCTAATGAAAGAGTTAGTGACTCAGCTCCTCAAGTAGGAATTGAATCGAATGACAGTAATACTCTTTATAAGTCTCCTCACCATTTAAAATTTGTTTGAGTCTTCAAACGTTTCGCTTGATTGTAATGAAAGAGACTCCAACTTTGTAAATGTTTCAGAGGCATTCACAACAGAAGCATGATGTGGAATGTGTGATCTAGTCCCTCGTCAACTCTGCCAGATTGAACTCCCTGGCCGAATGGCTCGGGTCTGACAATAGCCTGACTCGTACTACTTGATCGGTTCCACCAAAAAGGTAGATATAGATGTATTCAAACAAATAAAGACATTGTTGCCTTTGCGTTCATCGATATACTCTGGGCCGTGTCAATTCTGGAATCTCCAACTCACCCCGATAATCTTTCTCGCAGTACTCAAGCAATCTGCTCGTCGTTAAAGTGCCGGGATCCCGACACGCCTGTAACGGTACGATATCGTTCGAGCAGAGAGAAAACTCCCGAAAGATCATTGTATCGCTCCGAATCCAGCGATATCCAACGGCGCGTGTAGATGAGCTCGGAGCCGAAAGCCACCTCACCTGCCTGCCAGCGCCGTACTTTAATTGAAACACATTCCACGGCAAATGGATTTCATCCCGAGCGAACGAGCTCGGGGCATAGCGAGCTCGCAGATGCTCGTCGCGTACGGTACATGTGCGCACCGGATGCGCCCTTGCGGAGCGAGATCAAAAGAGAAAAGCTGCATCGAGAGAAAGCCGTGGCTGCTGCTGCCGTTGCATCGTGTGCGGGCAGAAGGAAATTTCGTTTTCGGGCGTTCGTTTCGCCTCGACGCAGCAGCAGCAGCAGCGGCAACGTGTTCGACGTAAACGCGAGATTATCAGAGGGCTTTAAAGTCGTCGACGGATCGAGCGGCTCATGCATTTATGTATGAGGGCATCGATCCGCTCGCCAGCTCTTCCCACCGCGCACGTCCCACGGAAGCCACGCCGTGTCCGCCCGAGCGCCTATTTGTGCCACGCCAGCGCGGAAAAGCGGGCCAAGTTCTTACCTCTCGTAGCGCGCGAACAAATTCATTAATTAGTCCAAGTACTATCGTCATAATGCCGACGTAGAAGGGGCGTAGGTGTGGGATAGGTGAGAGCGAACAGATGTTCGAATACGAGAGACGCGCCAGCATCTTGTAGACTTTTCATTCGAGCACCCGTCTATCGACACAACAACGCGGGCAAAGAGCTCAGAGAGAGAAAGAGAGAGCTGAGATGTTTGCTCGAGCAGTCGAGCGCGCAGGTGGAATGACTTTTTAGCGTCAGCTACTCGTATGCTCAAGCTACTTTCCGCTTTTTCAGCACGGCCCCGAAAGTCATCGCACGCGAGACGTTATATTGTGCACCACCGCGCGATTTACGGACTGTCGCGCGCTCGTTTTTCAGCGGTGCGCGCTAGTCTGTTTTACGAGCTAATTTCGCGAGGTGGTGGCCACCAGGGGAGAAGGGTAACGCGAGCACTTGGATATTGAATTGTATCTGAGAAAAGTGTGCGCTCTGCGCTCACGACTCGATTGCATTTCTTTTTCAACTCGTATTTTCTGCGGGAGCCAGTGACCCGTTGAGCGCGCCAATGCTTCCAACGAATAGAGAAATACCGAGCGTCAATTACGCGATTGATTCACGCTGAATGGATCATCGATGGACGCTTTCGGGAATTTCGCGTCAAACACGTCACTCCAATGATAACAACCGCTCGAATCAAGCGCCGTTTAATATTTCCAATGGGAGATCGATTGGTGCGACTGTTCTGCCACTTGACCGATCGTTCAAGTGTACAGGCAGCTTTATGCGTTTTGGTGTTCAAGTATCTCACGCCTCACGTACGAATTTGAATACGTCATTTTTACCACAAAATTTTGCGCAACTTGTCCATCCAAAACGATTGAGCCTCTTTGTGGGTGCAGGGATCTGATATGTTAGCGTATTATATCTGACATAATTTATATTTTTATGACCAAACTGAGTAACGTATACGTTTCTCAGTTTGATTACGTAATCCTGTGGAGTATATATGTACTCTACAGGATATAGTCGTCCAGATAGACGTAGTCCATAATTACCTGGTAATATAGTTGAGAAAGATTCGAATGAGTCAAAATTCCTTTTGAGTTGCCCTATTTGAGCTGAAATTCACCTCTTCTTTCGAAATATCCAGGAAGATGTCATTGAAGAATTTTCTATACATGCGAATTTCAGAAACGTAGATGTCATTCCATTTTCCACAGCAAAAGGTTCATTTGTCGACGCATGAGAATATGCAATTCAATGTGATAATTTTCACCATATCGTAACAATACCATTGATTCTTAACATCTTTTTATGAGTGTATGTATATAATGAAATTTAGGTCAATAGTAGTTGTTCTCGTTTTAGGACACAATATTCGGCTAGTCCTGGTTGAAACTATTTTTCACACTAATCTGAGCTTAATTCATCACAACCCGTGTATCAGGTATGAAACAAATCACACAGTAGTATTGAGCAGGAACTTGGCTTTGTGGTGGATAACAGAGCAAAACTTTATGTATCTAAGTGATAAATGTGGGGCGATTCATCATCCGAGCAACTTTGGCCAGAGAGTCAAAGAAAAATCATGATCTGCAGCACATCTTTCTTTTTATGAGCTACTGCAAACCTCGGAGCAATTCGATTGGTAATAAATCGTCTCGATTTAAGAGTAACTTACGTAGCAATAGCCCAAGCAATAAGTCATTGAGCCAGCAGCGTGAGCCGTGGTTCAAAATAAAACTTCCCCGATACCGCTAAGTTTAGGTAATTCATCTTCAATATGTAGCGATAAATACCAGTGCAGAATCTTCTAAACTCCATCAGGATCCAGATTTCATAGATTTTAACACAGATTATCTCAGATAATCCACAATTATCTGACGACTTTTCAATTCTCGAGTTTTTAGAAGAGACGCTCCTTTTCATGACGCACCTTTTTACATTGGACTCCATGGACGATGCATGACAAGGGGCCAGGATGACTAATGTACAAAAGTATAGCAGAATAGGGACAAGAATCCACTAGAATGATAAAACTGGACGAAACACATTTGCGTGGACTGCAATAATACACGAGTTTGTTGCTTATGTAAGAATCTTATGAATCTTGCGCGGTAAGAATCTTCGAGTGAGAGAACTCAAAAAATCTGTCGGCGTGAATGGTATCACTCACTGGATCCATTGAGAGAACTCGAGTTCATGTGTTTTGAGTATCTAGAAGCAACGTGCGCATCTCAAAAGCTCGGGTGTTGAAACGTACAATTGTCAGATCACATGGGAGTGGATTGCATAGTGAAGTATACATGTCGAAAATTTGAGTTTGATGTTACACGTGTGATAGGAAGGAAAATACGGTACATTATCTATAGCAGATGAGGGATTGAATTCCAAGATACATTTAATTCAGGAAGTACAACTTATTTCAAACTTCTGGCGAACGATTTCTTCTTCCAAAAACTTCAAAAATCTTTATAAAGTTACATTTTCTCTAACGTGTTCCAAATACTCTCTAATTTCTTCAGAACTTCATTTTCAATTAGTCATCATTGATTGTGTTAAAAAATTTGACGAATCCAATCTCAGAATAAACCAAGCTCTGTTCGACTTATAATCCAAAGACATCGATCGCTTTTCGATCCTCACAATTATTCTCATTCATTCATGATTTCCGAAGCGAATATCCAACATGTTCATTCTCACAATGACAAGCAGAACTCGCAATCTCGCTCTATAAGATGTGACAAACATATACGCTGAAATAATCACGCATCGCGTGAATTGTGGCAACAATTTGCGAGTTTGCAGCGCGTGCAGATTGATCGAGCAGAAGAATAAAGCGAGGCTCCGCGGGGCAGTCGGACAGATGAAAACAGCGAGATGAGAGGAGACACGGCGCGGGTCATGAGGCTGCCGGGGCGAGTGTCCGTAATTAGATGTTACTCGATGTCACCGTGATAATTAGCGCTAATTGTTTTCCTCCCTCGCTCTCTGCGCGCTGAGGCAAACCCGCTGGCAATTATCGGCGCTATTTCATTCTACCGTTCCGCTACAGGAAACATCGCTCGTTCTCGTCGTGCCAAAGTGGAGCCGGAGTCAAGAGGCCGAAGACGAAAGTGAGCACCGGGGCCAGCCACGGGAGGGGGGGGGCGGAGGGGCCAACGAACGTCTGCACGCGATGCGTAAGTGGTCATGCTCAAGCTTCGGCCAGACAAAGCTGTCGAGAAAAGACGCTTGAGAGCTGAATCGAGGCCGAGATGGGACTGTCTATCTCACTCTTTCTGCCGTGTTTTCCCCTTCTCCCTTCTATTTGGCCCTCTCATCTCTCGCCCAAGTCATCGGAATCGCAAGTTTTCGGAAGCGACAACGACCGGCTCGGATTTACTGCCTCGTCACGGTTTAATGAGGACCAGTCTCTCCAGTAGTGACCTCGTTGTGGCTCTCGCTCTGCATCCGTTTGGGACTCGAAGAAACTCTCCAAATGAGCGCTCCGTATAGATACTGTCCTTCGCTTTGTATGACACATATTTCGATTGAATTCTTTCAATTCTTCATCAATTCTGTTTATCAAAATTTTAATTGCGTCAATCTTAACGATCAAAGTTTGGTCCTCATGAAGTGGAATGTTTTTGGGAAAATCAATAAAGGAAAGTCCTATCTCACTCCATCATATCCTCGATTCCGGGGCAAACTTATGTCTCATCATAAATCGATAAAAGTGTGAGTTGAACATCACTTGACTGGGCTGTATGTACCGTGTGATCAGACGTAGAGGTTCTAGATCATTGATAATCCTAGCATTCGAGGACCCAAATGAGGAATTGGATTATCCTCTCAAGAGAGATTCCGATGCGAGTATCTTCAGCGCAACATTCGTAGTTTTTGAGGTTTCTCGGGTGTATACTCATGGAAAAGATGTCACTATACTTCGTCCTAAGCTCATTCATCAGCAGTATCGGATACCCACATGTGCGCGAGTAAGCTGAGAAAATCCAAGGAAGAGGCCGACGGGAGGAATGAGAATGAAGATGAATACGGTCGACTAGGAGATCTGCCATGAAAAAATAAGCATAGAGTTGTGAAATTGAGCATAATTCTGCCTAAGAAAAACTTCTCCAGCTACGGAATTTTCTCGCATCTTTCGGAAGCTACCGCAAACTGCTGCGCATTCGTGAACGAACGAAATATGCCGAAGAGAAAATGAAAATAAGCCGAAACAGAGGAAGAAGGATTTCAAAGTTATACAATAATGTTATCCAACAGTGATCTCGGAGTTGTTTTGGATCCTCATCCGTTCACGCGCACCTGCGCAAATCCTGCAATCGCCCCGGAGAAGACACATTCTGAGTCGTCGCTCGATGAGACAGTATCGGGAATCCGAGGCATAGATATTTCCGAGCCTGTTGCCGCCGAAACATGGGCCAATATCAGTGCATCTGAAAATCATATCGCGTAGAAACAAGACCGGACACGACAATCGTGCTCCAGTGGTTGCTTCCGATACGATCTCGGGCAGACTGCTGTTGTCTCGAGTTGAGCGACGTCTTTCTCCCTTCGTCTCGCTATACATTCAGCTACGAATGTACAAAATTGGTGCGCACATAATCCCCTGGATGATTCGAATCCAAAGAGAGGATTGCTTCGGTTAACTCTGCGTTATAGCTCGACTCCATTTGGCTCTTTGTAATGTAGGTTTCTCGCGATTCCATTCGTTCTGTTTCTTATGAAAGTCTCCTAGGATATTTTGTCAAGGTTATGTAAAAGCTCGACCTTACAGACATTCATCATAAATCTTTTTATGCAATTTTGCGATATTTGGGTGCTTGCAAAAGTGCATAAAATACGGTATGCACCTTGTTCGTGAGGTTGCCCGCTTCTAAGCGATTATTTCGCTGGGCGATTATTTCGACCCTCGCCTGCGGCTCGGGCCGAAAACCAATCACCCAGGAGCGCACGACAACCTCACAAACTCGGTGCATAATGTACTATTATGCATCTCCGTGCGTGAAGTTGTGGTAAAAGTGGCCATTATGTGCATGTTGCCCGTGCCGGAAGTAACGCGGTAATATGAGATCGGAACATAATATTTGCGGAGCGTGCGAGAATAGTCGGGATCGTGCGAGAAAATTCATTATCGCACGGCTCAGCGTGCGATTATGCAACTTTCGCTGTATGTTTTTTCGCAGATGCGTGCGATAATGTCCTTCTCGCACGAATCGTCGAGGTCAATATTACTGCATGATCGTGCCGAAAGT
>JAPYYZ010003410.1:0-13155 GCA_030522705.1 Eretmocerus eremicus | reverse complement strand
GTTTGGAGCTCGTGGCATGCGTTTTAGTACGATTTCAAAGTAAAAAATGGCTAAATCGCGTTTTTCTCCCTTAAATCTACTTGAAACAGACATATAACCTCCATTAATGTGTTTGTTGAGTCATTACACATCGAAAACATGTTCTTTCAAAATTTCTCCGAGCTGGGAAAAGCGTTAAATACGCGATTAGATTTTTTGTAAGTACTTCTCGATTCAGAAAATGAGTTCTACTGCGCATGCGCGTGCTTATAGAGCTCCAAAAATAATCTTATCCGATAGCCGAAACAGTTACCCTCGAAATGAGTTGAATTAAAGTTGATTTGATGCAGTAGAACCGGAGATATAGCCGTTTCAAAATTGAAAAAAATTCAAGGTACCAAAACCGTGAGCCCTGAACAGGCTCGACGACCCTTCCAAGCTTCAAACGCATTTATCTCCGGTTCTACTCAATCAATTCGCATCCCCAATAAGGCTCTCTGAAGATGATTGCCCCAGCTATCAATTGAGATTCGTTTTGATACTAAAAACTCACGTGCATGCGCAAGATGGTCACGTCTCACAGATAATATGACAGTTGTCAAGAGTCATAATTCGTTATAAATGAGTTTTGCTGCGCATGCGCGTGAGTTTTTTGTATTCAAACTGGTTTAGATCGATAGCTGGTGCAATCATCTTCAGAATACCTCTCTCGAGGTTCAAATTGATTGAGTAAAACCGGAGATTCACGCGTTTGAAGCTTGGGAGGGTCGTCGAGCACGCCCAGGGCTCACGGTTTTGGTACCCAGGGCTCACGGTTTTGGTACCTTGGATTTTCTCAAATTTTGAAACGGCTGTATCTCCGGTTCTACTGCATCAAATCAACTTTAGTTTGGCTCATTTTAAAGGTAACTGTTACGGCTATCTGATAAGATCATTTTTGGAGCTCTATAAGCACGCACATGCGCAGTAGAACTAATTTTCTGAATCGAGAAGTATTTTTAAAAAATCTAATCACGTATTTAACGCTCTTTTCAGCTCGAAAGAATTTTGCAAAATCATGTTTTTGATGTGACTTGACACAACAAAAACATGAATTTAGGTGATATGTCCGTTTCAGGAAGATTAAAGGGAGAAAAACGCGTTTCAGCCATTTTTTGACTTTGAAATCGTACTAAGACGCATGCCACGAGCTCCAAACCTCCAGGAAATCGCTGAAAATTCTTTGGTGGTTAGATTACTAATTGACAGATTGAAAAAAATTTTTTTTTTTTCAAGTTTTTGGAGGGTGGTCAAGAAAGTTATGTTGCAAAACATTATTCTCGTGTATTTTGGACTCTGAGACCATGTGGGGGGCTCAAAAAACTTTTCAAAACCACGTGAATAATGGGTTCTTTGATCACCTTTCAGATGCTCCTTAGAAAATTGCAATCGGTTGAGAAGGAGGAAAGTTATAAGCAAAATTCTAACGCAAAGTTTGATTTTTGGGTTTTTCAGTAAAATCAATCATTTACGCCTAGCCGAGGCAAAAAAATTTTTTTCGGCCCAATGAAAATTGCTAAAATCATGTTCCAATATATCGAACCGATTAAAAGACTTTGCGAGGCGAAAAAAAGTCGTGCAGAAACCATTTGAATTTGGCGTGGACGTCCTCATAACACTGTGTGGAATTGCAGATATACTGATTCGAACGGTCGTAAACTCCTCAACTCCATCGAACCGAGCGACTCAGTTGTTCATGACGACTCCTCACACACACATTCAGACTTGTTTCGGGGTACTCACTCCAACGTTGATTTAGTGATTTCATCTTCTCATATCATGCACGAAGTCCCAGTTGAGGTGAGTGATGAACCCTGGGGCTCAGACCATTACCAAATTTCTATTTCGATTGGTGTACACAAAAGCACTTATACTAAAAAGACTCCTAAACTCAAATCGTGACGCACGAATCGGGATAAATTTGCAGATCTTTTGGATGATAAATATTTCGATTTTTCCTCTAGTGAATACGACTTTAAGAGCACAAGTGCTGAATATGATTTTTTTCCTAAACATAGTGCAAGAAGCTATCAGCAATAGTACTCCTGGGAGAAAAAATTATCGAGGCGGCAAGAGAATGAAAAATCCAGTTCCATGGCGGGATATTGATTGTGATTAAGTCAAAAGACTCAGGCGTGCTGCATACAAAACATGGAAATTTCCGCACAAACTCGATGATCGGATCGCTTACAAAAGGGCATCGGCCATTGCTAGAAAAACTTTCAAAATGAAAAAAAGAACCAATTTCAAAGAATTTGCTTCCTCCTTGAACTCCCATACTGACCTTGGATACGTTTGGCATGAATGTGAGATCTGTAAAAAAATTTGGACTCATGTCAAACCTCAATCGATAATTAGCAACCTCAATGATGCTGAGAAAACTGCCAAGGCCTTCGGTGAAATAAGCCCACCATGGGTCGAAACGTGCCCAAAGTTCCCAGCAGGAGCATTAAATGATTTTTTTGACGCTCCGTTCACTTTTCATGAGTTCAACATAGCCTTTTTGGGCAAGAAAATCGAGTCCAGTCCTGGTATGGACGGTGTTGATTTCGAGGTTATCGAATCCCTGCCAATGAAAATGAAACTCATCCTCTTCGACATATCCAATGAGATACACACCACCCTGCACTCGATTTCCCGGCAAAATGGAAACACTCGTTTGTCCATTTCATTAGAAAATCGAATGGTGGGCTACGACCAATTTCGATTTTGGGAAAATTACTCCTGGACTAATTCATCACCCTACGTCGATTGAATATCTGAGATTTCCAATTTGGGCCATTGCCATCCCCTTTACGCCCCTCTTGCCCTTCTTGCCTTTTTATTGAATGTATCACTGTAAAAGTACATTATTCCTGGACTATTGCTTGCCCTCTGTTAATTGGATATCTCAGAATTTCGATCTTGCCTATTGCCAGGCCCTTTTCTGCTATTTCGCCCTCGCTGCCCTTTTATCGGATCCAACAGTCTAGAATTTTGAAGAAATCATCCCTGAACTATTTCATCACTCTTTGATGATTGGATATCCCTGGATTTTGACTCTCCACATTGCCAGGCCTTTTTTCGCCCTTGTCACTTTTTCTGCCCTTTATCAAATCGACCATTCTAAAATTCTGCAGAAAACATTCTTCGACTATTTCATTGCCCTCTGTCGATAAGATATCCCAGAATTCCGATTTTGCTCATTGCCTTGCCCCTTTCTGCCCTTTTCGCCTCGCTTTTTGCCCTTCCTGCCCTCTATTTGAATCTATCACTGTGGAATTCTGGAAAAATTCTTCCTAGACTATTTCTCCAGTCTCCGTCGATTGGATATCAAAGAATTCCAATTTCGCTAATTGCCAGGTCTTTTCGCGCTCTTTTTGTCCTTGCTGCTCTTTTATCGGAACTATCACTCTAAGATTTCGTAAAGAACATGACGGCCAAGGTTGACTTTGAACTACTCATTGTCGATTCGAGTCAATAGGATCTCAATACGTAGTATTAACATTGACATGAGTCGGACGTGATTCCGACTGGAGATTAAATTGAGAAGGACGAGTATTCTTCAACGATCAGCAGAACCGGTGGCGATTGGCTCTGAACTCGTCTTTGTGGATTCCAGTCAATACGAATCTAATACGTCAACTTCGCATCAAAATTGATGCCAACTGGGATTTTTCCCACTGTAAGGCCCCTCTGAGATGTTCACAGTCATACATTTTGAAGATGTTCACTTCCTCCTACTCTTATCACACCACTGGATTTCTGTTTTGTGAGGAGAGAAAATCTTCTAATGTCTTTTGTTTTCAGTGTACTCTTAACCTCATATTTTCATTCTCCACTGATTACTTCATACCATCTGTCACATTAATTCCACATTGCTATACTCGTTTCGAGATTGTTCGGTTTCCTGCCACCGTCCGTCAAGGAATTTGATTTTTGATACCCTTTTGAGAGAGTTTACTGTTTATCTCTTTCAGCAGCGTATTTTTATTCTTCTAAAGTGTTCTTCATGCTATTTTAAAGCATCTCCAGAAGCCCTGGAGTCGATCCTCATATGATTTTGCCCCAAATGAGTGGACTACCAGACACAAATTATGGATCTGAATCGGAGTTTTCCGCTAGATTTGCTATCTCTGCAATCCAAATTTCGCGGAGAATAACCTATCCCGGTATGTTCCCAAGTTAATGATGATCAACACTCCTACTCTCACCCATGTAGTATTTTTATTCTTATACATCCTATAATACTTATATTCTCATACAGACAGTAGCAAACGAAATCATTAGAGATCTCAACCTCAACCCAAATTGGATTAGATTCCCCAATTATGTATGCAAAGATTTCTTCTGGAATGTCAGGAATCAAACGAACCTTGCAGTAAACAAGAATCTCATAGGAGCAGGAGAGCGTTTGGGACTTACAAGGGTTTATAAGACTAGTCGGCTAAAAGTTCATAAAATAGTGCATAATCGAGGCAGTGTGTGGATAATACTGGGAGTCACAATTGGGACCTAACCTCCGGAAGTGGAATTTCCCCCCGCACCACGCCGCTCTCCTACACTTCTCCTTTTCGACTGTCGCGATCTTGAAGATGGCGACAGTCAAAACGGAGAAGGCGGCGGGGCGCAGGGGAGACTCCCCTTCCGGAGTTTAGGCCCCAATAGCATCATATGCAATGACTCATATGCAATGTCCTTATTGAAAAAATATTGTGGTGAACATCATGATGTTGCATCATGACTTTTCCTTGTGGTGAACTTCATGGCGATTTGCCGATAACGCTACCACTTTTCCATCACCAAGTAAGACACTCTGCAAAAAATTCATGGTGTTAGCTGCTGGCATCGTTTTTGGTGATGTACGGAAATTTATGGTCTTGTCACGTGGGAGCATCTCAAGCCCGAAGACCGGCTTCCTGCTAGGAGATGCTTCCGAAACCAGAAAAAAAGTGACTGGTTTGAGTATTCTCAGCATACTCGGAAGACCGAGTGTGGCGAGTTGGCCCGCCGCAAGCCAACTGTGTATCTGGTGTCTCATGACCCTTCTTGGATGCTTGAGATGCGGATTTCTTCGTGGATATTCAACGGGTCAGCGCCGTCACCTGGCGGTAGCCTAGGGTAATGCGGCAGGGATTCCCTCTCGAACATGAGTTGTATTGTTGTGATGTCAACTTGTAATGTATTCGCGATGTGAACTTGTCAAGCTATTACGTGATGTTTCCTCGACAAGTTGTGACGTTGCTCTGTCACGTTATGTCAACTCATCATAGCAACTCATGAAGTTTTCTCATAGAGGTGAGGAAATTCGTGATCTTCCCTCGACATGTCGTGGATACTTGTCAATCGAGTCACGGAGTAACGTGACAACGTTTCGTCACAAGTTTCCACGACATGACGAGGGAGGATCACGAGTTTTCTCACTTCTATAAGTAAACTCCATGAGTTGTCATGACGAGTTGACATAACATGATGGAGCAACGTCACGACTTGTCGAGAAAACATCACGTGATAGCTTGACAATTTCACATCACATGATATGAATACATGTCAAGTTCACATCACATGATATGAATACATTTTGAGTTCACATCACATGGTATGAATACATCCCAAGTTCACATCACAACGAAACAACATGAGTTTGAGGGGGAATCCCCGCCACATCACCCTGAACTACCGCCAGGTGGCGACAATCAGCCGTTGGGTGTCCACAAAAAGATCCGCACCTCCAGCTTACAAGCAGGGCCAGGACACACCAGATGGACAGTCGGCTTGCGGCGAGGTGACTTGCCATACTCGGCCTCCCAATCACTATGATGTTCACCACATTTTTTCCAATAGGGGTGTCGAAATCATGGCTGTTGTATTCTTTAACTATGGAAAAAAAATTCCTCACAACACCGAATAGTTTACACAGCACTCCAGTCCTCGCTATATGGTCTCTAAAGCCCACATTTGGTCTAAGTTCTGTAACGGGCAGTCTATTCTGATTGCTATTCAAAAAAAGTATAGTTATAGAAGATGAACAATGCAAGAAGTCACTAGGCTATCATATGATTGAAATCAGAACCAACTCCCACTCTGTTCATCTCTCCATAACTTGTTATAATCAGGAAATTGATAAAGAGGGAGGTACTCGATGAAGAGGATCCGTACAAACATTACTCGTAAAGAGTGAAAGTTGCACTAACATTGTGGATCATTTCAGATCTTTTCCTTTTTATGGTTGATTAACAAATGAGCATCAAGCTCCCACCCACTTACAGGGGTTGATCCAATTTCACGATAAGAGAATTCATTAATCGTAGATGGCAACGTGAGTTTTGCTTTCTTGTAGAGAAAGCATCGTGTTGGTGTAGAGAATTTTGCACGAAATTTTTTTTCTTCCTCAATTTACACCCTCATATGTTCCACCAATCCCCATGAAAGCTATTCCATCTTCTTCTACTCTTCAAGCTCTATCTAATAGTGCCCCCATACTTTCCCCCCATCTCATACAACTCCCCATATGAATCACTTTACAAGCCACTTCCCATTTGTCCGGATGTATGTTAGTACGTTTATTGTCTTCCCTTTGGTACAAAATGACTCCCAAAAGCGTCGATCGATCTTCACCAAAATTTGATGGATTAATCAGCACTCCATAGCAATGAGCCCAGTCTATTTTAAGCTTCATACATCGATTACTTTATTTTCTATATCAAGTTTCATACCAAAATTTCAACACAGTTTTACAGCATTGTGCGCCATTCGTGATGCCTTCTTGCTCCTTCTTATAGGACTATCAGGAATCGATTCCCTCCTCAATCAAAAATCGGTATCAACCATTTGATAGAGAATAATGGAAAATGAGGAGGGAATCGATTCCCGATAGTCCTAAAAGAAGGAGGAAGAAAGTATCACGAATGGCGCACAATGCTGTAAAAACTATGTTGAAATTTGGGTATAAAACTTCATATAGGAAATAAAGTAATCGATGAATGGAGTCAAAGATAGACTGGACTCATTGTTACAGAGCGCTGATTAATCCATCAAATTTCGGTAGAGATCGATCGGTGCGCTTGGGAGCTATTTTTTACCAAATGAAGCATACATACATCCGGACAAATGGGCAGTGGCTTATAAAGTAATTCATATGGGGAGTTGTAAGAGAAAAGGGGAACGTATGCGAGTACCATTAGATGGAGCTTGGAGAGTAGAATAAGATGGAATCGCTTTCATCAAGATTGGTGGAACATAAGAGGATGTAAATTGAGAAAGAAAAACAAATTTTGCACGAAATTGTTTTTCCTTTCTCATTCGTCATACCTTCTTCCTCCTTATAGGACTATCAGGAATCGATTCCCTCCTCGTTTTCCACCATTCTCTATCGAATGGTTGATACCGATTTTTGATTGGGGTCCTTTTTGAAAATTTCGGTGAAAGGGAAGAAAAAAATGGAAAAAGCGGATTATTTTTCAAAAAGGACCTTAATCAAGAATCTGTATCAACTCTTCGATAGAGAATGGTGGAAAATGAGGAGGGAATCGATTCCCGATAGTCCTATAAGGAGGAGCAAGAAGATATCACGAATGGCGCCAAAATGTAGAGGTATAAGTAGATGAAGAGACGCTGCACGCGCGAACGTGCAGAGTTACCGAAACGTTTAGCGTTTCTTATGCTCACGGAAGATCAAATCAAATGTATGTAGACAGTTCGTCGGTTTTGGGAGTAAGAATGAAACGCTCAAATTCAAATCATTCTTTAGTACTCATAGACCCATACTTATTAAACGGATCATCGCCTTATAATGTCTATTCAACTTTCTCTCCGCCACCTTTCTCTCAAATCCTCATATCACCGCCCTCAAAACCGTACTTTTATGATAAAATTAATTGAACTAATTCAATCAAGAAATCTCACTCAGCATTGTATTCGTGTAGAGAATTTCGCACGAAATTTTTTTTCTTTCTCAATTTACACCCTCTCTTGTCTCACCAATCTTGATGAAAGCGATTCCATCTGCTTCCACTCTTCAAGCTCTATCTAATGGTACCCCCATACTCCCCCCCCCCCACATCTCATACGACTCCCCATATGAATTACTTTATAAGCCCCTGCCCATTTATCCGGATGTATGTTAGTACGTTTATTGTCGTCCCTTTAGTACAAAATAACTCCCAAACGCATAGGTCGATCTCCACCGAAATCTGATGGATTGATCAGCCCCCCTTAACATCAAGTTTTATACCGAAATTTCAACATAGTTCTTATAGCATTGTGCGCCATCCATGATGCCTCCTTTCTGCTTCTTATAGGACTATCAGGAATCGATTCCCCCCTCATTCTCCACCATTCGCTATCGAATGGTTGATACCGATTTTTGATTGAGGTCCTTTTTGGAAAATACTCCACTTTTCTCAATTTTTTTCTCCCCTTTTACCGAATTTTTCAAAAAGGACCCCAATCAAAAATTGGTATCAACCATTTGATAGAGAACGGTGGAAAACAAGGAGGAAATCGATTCCTGATAGTCCTATAAGAAGGATCATAACTGATCATGCAACAAACAAGGTGGTGAAATCAGTTGGATGTGGCATTTCGATGAAATTCAGTGGAAAGAGAAGGCATTTTGCCAATATCTCTCAGCAGCGTATTTCTCAGAGAATGCCTCTTTCCTCACACCACATGATTCCAATCCTAAAAAAGTTCCGTGCGCATCTGATTTGAGTGTACATGGCTCGAAACTTTTTCTCATACTCTTTGAATTATTTGAGACAGAAGTTACTATCTCTGCCATGTATATTCTTCACTCTGTAATCTTGTAACTGTATATCACGCATCTAGGGAGTGAAGTGGGACATTGTTTCCCGGCTGCATAATTGGCTACCTGCATTTTTTTTGACCCCCTGAACGAAAGGTATGGCAAATTAGAGCGAATTCAGCGGAATAAGGTGCAATTTGAGGAAAAATTCTCAAAATTCTTTTTCAGCTTGTGCAAATTGTTTCAAAGTCGCGTAACTTAAAAGTTACTTGCAGTGGTCGAGCCCCGCGTGACGTCACATGGATACAAGCATCGGCTGCGACTACAGTAAACAGATAGTCTGGCATGGTTTTTTATGATCAACCCCGAGTTTTCGAGTGAAAACGTCGTTGTCATGGCCAACCAACTAGAACAGGGTTTTGTGAAAGCTGATTCAAGTAATTTGCCGGCAGTCACACCGACTATGTTCTACACCACACACATTCATATAACCTCCAAATTCATCGTTGACATTTTTCAACTTGAAATTTCCAAGTGAGAATCCAAACATGAGATATTTTCTGGACTGATTTTTTGGATTGAGACTGCTTTCACCTTGTATCTATATGCCGCCACGAGTGCTGCGACCAATCACATCACATTTTTCATCTACCGCATAAGTAAGTTTCAATAACAGTAACTTTACCAATTAATTTCACCGACTGGCGTGAACCAAAAAATTTGAAAAAAATAATTCACTGTACAGATTAATCTTTACTATGAAAAAAGAAAACACATCTTGAAAGAACATTTAAGTTTCCAGTTACAAAGGATCACGCCAGACTATCTGTTTACTGTAGTCGCAGCTGATGATTGTATCCATATGACGTTACGCGGAGCTCGACCACTGCGAGTCTCTTTCAAGTCAGGCGACTTTGAAACAATTTGCACAAGTTGGAAGAGAATTTTGAGAATTTTCCCTCGAATTGCACCTTATTTCGTTGAATTTGCTCTAATTTGCCATACCTCTTGTTTAGGGGGTCAAAAAAAATGCAGGTAGCCAATCCAGCTGGATGAAAATCCTGAGAAAGGGTCAATAAAAGTGTTGGTTGGACCACATTTCTCCCTTGCGCTCAATTTATGCTGAGCTAAGAGCTGACAATACATCTGCCTGTGAAATATTGAAAAAAAAGAAATTAATCAAAATATTGATGAATGATTCTCAATCATTCTTCGGAATTTCTTTAAATTACAGATAATGATCGCCCACGAGTGAATACTCTGCTAGAATGAATCAAAGTCTTTCGGAATTCCTTCGTTCTCAAATAAAAGACCTCGCTCACGGTATATGGATTTGTGTTTTCAGTCGAATGAGCTGGAAATGAAATATCGTGTTCTTGGCATCATACTGAACGAAAGTTTCCATGGGCCTAAAGTGCGAAAACGACTAGATCTCGAGTCATTGATCTGTGAAGTCAAAGAAACTAAACAAGTCGATGCATCGACTCACCATGCATTCCAACGCGTTTACATCATTTTGGCTGATAGACGCAGTGCCCAAGAGTGTTTGGGATGAGGTTAGTCCTCCACAAATGATGTTGAGAGAGATATTTATAAGACCGAGCTCCGTTTTCGCCTAGCAGGAGTAAAACTCTTCAATACGAGAGGTGTTATACGAATACGCTTTCGCCGTTTTTGCACTTGCGCCAGCCCTATCGCGTTCATTTTTGTGCAATGTTTGGCTGTGAGATTCGTGGTTGATTGTACGAAGTATTCTGGAATCTTGACACATCGAGTATCCCCCCCCCCCGCCGGCTAGGTAGCTATGGGAGAGGGCAAAAGAGGAGAGGGGGGGTTACTTGGAATGTCAAGATTCTAGAATACTTGGTCCTATCAACCACGAGTCTTACAGTTGCACGAAAATGAATGAGATCGTGCTTGCGCAACTGCGAGAACGGTGGAAACGTATGCACGTATCCGGCCCCTCCTATCAAAGATTTTTAGTTCTGCTGGGTGGAAACCGAGCTGGGGATCATAGATATCTCTCTTAATATCATTCCGGGAAGACATACAGCAATCCTGAACACTTTCATCCGCTGCCTTCATCAGCCGAAATGATGAAAACGCGTTGGAACGCATAGTGAGTCAATGCATCGGTTCGCCCTGCCGGAAAAAATTAATTGATATATCAATTGATATATCAACTGATTTGTCAATTGATATGTCAACTGATATATCAATTGATTTGTCAGGCCAAATTGCCGATCGAAATATCAATCAAAATATCAATCTCACGGTATCCCATGAGATATTCTTGCCAACAAAAATATCTCGTATTATCGCATGGATTCTCATAGGATTCTTCCTCTATTCTTTGTCTTTTTCTCATTGCGGAGGTGATGATTCCAGTTCTGACCACTCTACTGATGGATACCGATTATTCTGGGGGGAGAAGAAGTCACATAGGAGTTCCGAACTGGAAAGACATGGTATCTCACAGTATCTCGCAGTCACTGATTCAATCACCCATGAGATACCAAGTGCTACTCATGTGATACTCATCCAAAGTCTTCATACAAACCATCCCCAGTTTCTGCTTTCTATGGGTTTGGAAAACCTCAAAGTTTCCATGATTTTTTCGAGAAATTCACCAATGGAATAAATGATTCAATAAAAAATGGGCTAGTGATTCGAGGTAGGCATTTTTCTATCGTCATTCGTCGTTTTATATGTGATACCCAGGCTAGAGATGGAATAAAAAATGTTAAAGGACATACTTCAGTACATGGATGTGGTAGATGTGAGGTTGTGGGCAGAGTAGTGAATGGAGTCCTTGTATTCCTGCACATCAACTGTGAAAAAAGAACAAATGAACGTTTCAGAAATTCTGATGATGTAGAACATCACAATGGCCTTTCTGCTCTATCAGCAATCACATCTAATCTCGACTCCATCTACCAATTTATATTCGACATAACGCATCTCATCTATCTTGGAGTTGTACCGAGAATGTTGTCTTTCTTGATGAAAGGACCACAGGGCAGTCCTGTCATGAGACTCAGTGCTCAATAAAAAACTGAGTTGAATCGACGAACACTAATGATCAAGAAAGATATTTCATATGAGTTCAAGAGGAAAATGTCAAATCAACTGATCATTTTGGAGATTATCATGCTGTGGACAACAGATCCTTCCTGCTCTATTGCTTCCCAATTGTATTCGAGAAAATACTGAATGATGACAACAACAATCATTGGATATTGCTCCATGTTTCTACGAGAATGCTCTCAGGCCCTCGTGCAGTGGAAAATGTCGACTAAGGTAGGCAATGTCTCAATCAGTTCATTGAAGAATCAATTATCCTGTATGGTGAAATGTTCTGCACAATCAAGTCCATTGTCTAAGTCATATACCAGATGATGTTGAGAATGCTCGGTGTCCTTTGAACCAACAAACTGCTTTCCCTTACGAGATCGAATAGAGGGGTTCCACGTCAAATTTACAACTTTTCTGCAACTTTTTTTTAAAAATTCCCGAAGCACTTTTTTTTGGTTTGGGATGTTGAAAGAGGATTTGAGACATTTTTTCTGGGCCGAAAGAATTTTTTTTGCTTAACCTAATAATTTCAAATGATTGGAAAAACGAAAACTGTCCTCGTATTTTGCTCATAACTTTGAAACGGTTCGACCAATCTCGACGATCAAAAGAGCATTGGGTAGGTAATTGGAAAAACTATCAAATCACCACTTGTAAGATTCAATTCGAGTCTTTCTAACTGCCCCAGAGATTGAAATAGCTGGAAATCGTGGATTCGCTCGTAACTTTTTTGACGTATCAAAGAAAAAATTTTGAAAATTTCTTTTTCTTTTCGTCTAATTGTGTTCTAGCTGTCGAAGAAGTTTGGTCCAGTGTAAAGCACTTTGGTACCCACTAGAGCTTTTTTAGTGCGCTCGAAAACCTCGAAAATCACAAAAATTGTTTTTTTCTCCCTAAAAACTCTCTGAAATGGATCTGTGACCTATTCCAACGTGTTTGTTGGGTCATTTTACACCAAAAATACATTTTTTCAACTTTTTTTTGACCGTAGAAAGGAAACAAGTACGAGGAAAGGTAGGACAAATTTTTTTAGAAGCAAATTTTTATTCAGAAAATGGAGTCTACTGCACATGCGCGTGCTTGCGGAGCATCGTTAGTGATTTCGTTCAATAGCTGGAACGGTTACCTTCAAAATAAGCCCAGATTGAGTCAATTTCATGCAGTAGGATCGAAGATACAGCTGTTTTAAAAATTTTAAAAATCCAAGGTACACTTGGCGTCTACGAATTCTTTCCGAGCGCGAGTGAAGAAGTTGCCTCATTATGACGTCACTTCCGACAGCGCGAAAAAGGTTAGATTTGCAGGGGGGCGGGGGAAAGTGACTGGTGATAAGATCA